>JAMQGT020010019.1:0-79792 GCA_024447675.2 Pterophyllum scalare
GAATATTTCATTCATTCAGATCTAGGATGTGTTATTTGAGTGTTCCCTTTATTTTTTTGAGCAGTGTATTTGAATAGAAAAAAATTGTATCACATTTATAATTTTAATTACAGTAGGAACAAATCTGCTTCTTGATGTTTCTTGATGACTAGAAGAATCTATTATGCACATAGATCATAATAAGCATCACTGGGTCATTCCAAACCTTGCATGAGGAGCAGAGAGATTAAGATGCAGGTGGCCAACACTCCACCCAGAGCACCCCAGTAGGTTTGGTAAACTCTCCACGACAGCCTGCCCACCTGCTTCCGCTCCGCCCCAGAGAGGTCAGGATCATCATCCACACGCAGCTCAGACAGTAAACTCAGTTCCTCTTCATCCTGATCCATGCCATCTGCTTATGATCAACAAGAGCCAAACAAAAAAAGATTATCAGATTGTCAGCAATGACTAGCAATAAATGGCATTGCCAAATTAAAAAAAAAAAAAAAAAAACACTGGGAAAAATAACCCAGCATTTCTTTGCCAACTTTAAAAACATGCAGACCCATCACTGATGGGGATATCCTCCCACCATTAATTAACATCTGATTAACTTCTGCAAAACTATTTCGCTCTCATTTGGAGGCCTTGACCTAAAGCTGCATCCAAATACTTTTAGTCACCCCTGGGTTAGTAAAGATACAGTATATATTCCAGCATAAAGTGGTGTTCAACATTAACAATACTCATTAAATCAATGCTGTAAAAGATTGATATTCTGTTATTATCTTTAACATTTCTACAAATACGTTTTGGTAGCCACATCCTAGAACACACACAAACATTTCCATGGTAAACAAATTAGAGAAAGTACATACTGCACCCTTGTACAAGGGTGTGTACTACATAATGTCTTTCTATTTATGTCATCTGTAACAATGAGCCAGATAACACATACTTACAAGGTAGTCACATCATATTATACTCATGTGTCTACAGGAATGTTAGTACATAATGCACCCATACTAACATAATCTGCTGATTTCAATGCATTATGTATAACATCATTATAATCGTAAGTCAACCATGTTGTTTACTTTTGAGCAAAGCCAAGCAGAAGTTGGCATCACAGGCTGATCAATAAGGCTGCAGCCTAGAACTGATGTTACTACAAACAGACTCTTTGGCTCTTTACCTACAAATTTACTATCTAACTACTGCCAGCTGTTCAGTGACTGAGGTCAGCTGCTAGATATGGGGAATCCCCACTTTCTCCATGCAGTCAGTAATGGTCAAGTAGGTATAAGCAATCACACAGCAATATGATCATATGATGAGGCAAAGCCAATCAGGCGTGAGAAAGAGTCTGGATATTATTAGCATTTATTATCATAGAATTAGGAGCCTGAAATCCTCCATCTTGTTTACTCTCCACATCAGATTAATGCAATCTAAGTGTACAAAACACAGGAATATGAATATCGTGTTGTACATCTCTGAAAAATAAAGAATATATATACCATATATACTGATGGACAGATGGACAGTATGACAACAATATCCTCCAGCTTTACTTTGCATGGGAGGACAATGAGGTAGAGAACAGATGAAGGAGAGTTAATGAATCAGGAAGTGCAGAGGATCAGTAATGGGCAAGTGAGGGCAGCTATGATGAGGATGAAAAGTGGAAAGGCAGCTGATCCAGATCACATACCCATGGAGATGTGAACATATCTAGGAGACAGAATAGTGGAGTTTTTTTCCAGACTGTTTAACACAATACTGGATAGCAAGAGGACGTCTGAGGAATGGAAAACTGATTTTCTCTGATTTTCAAGAACAAGGGTGATGTGCAGCACTGTAGTAACGACAGAGGGATGTAGTTGATGAATCAAACCAAAAAGCTATGGGAAAGCGTTGTTGAAGCTAGTTTAAGAAGAGAGATGATGATCAGGAGCTGCAGTAGGCCTTCATGCCAGGAAAGAGCACAACATAACATAACAGCATAACAATTGGTAAAATAAAGGTTTTAAAAAAACAAAAAACAGATGTGTTGTTTACTTTGAGAGTGTTGATGGAGAAGTACAGAGAAGATAAAGAGACGAGAAGATGAATGGTAAGAGTGACAGATAGGTTAAAAGTGGGGGTGGGATTCCATCAGGGATCTACTCTGAGCCCCTTCTTCTTTGCGATGGTAATGGACAGGTTGATGAGGTCAGGCAGGAGTCTTCATGGACAAGTCATCATCTGGTTTGTAGATGACATTGTGATCTGCAGTGAGAGTAGGGAGCAGGTGGAAGAGAGCCTGGAGAGGTGTTGGTATGTACTGGAGAGGAGAGGAATGGAAGTTAAGAGAAGCAAGACAGACTACATGTATCTGTAAATGAGAGGGAGAGGGAGACAGGTGGGACGGTGAACATGCAAAGAGTAGATATAGTAAAGGTAGATGAGTTTAAATATCTGGGGTCAACCATCCAAAGTAACAGACACTGCACAAGAGAGGTAAAGAGGAGAGTGAAGGCAGGGTGGAGTGGGTGGAGACAAGTGTCAGGGTGTGACACAAGGATAGCAGCAAGAGAGAAAGAGAAGGTTTACAAGATGGTAGTGAGACCTGTTCATGGTTTGAAGATGATGGCACTGACAAAAACAGAGGAGGCAGAGCTGGAGGTGGCAGAGAAGAAGATGCTAATCAATCAAAATTAAAAGCTGGACTACCAGATATAGAGATGAAGAGTGGGGTGGCTGTAGCTCAGGAGGTCAATTGGTGGTTCGATCCCTGACTGCTCCAGTCTGCATGGCAAAGGATCCTTTGGCAAGATAGTGAACCCTGAGTTGCTCCCGATGCATTCATCGAATTGTGAATGTTAGGTAGAAAGCACTTAAATGTAGAAAAAAGTGCTTGAATTACTTTGTGTGAATGGGTGAACCAGACATGTTGTATAAAAGTGCTTTGAGTGCTTTTATACACTATGCACTCATATAAGAACCAGTCCATTTACAGGAGACGATGCTAGCCATAGGATGAGATGTAGGCAGATGATCCACTGTGGGGACCTCATAAGGGAACAGCCAAAGGAAGAGGAAGAAGACGACTCTGGACCAAAGCAATTTGCAGTCATGACACAAGTGACTACAAAAGCTCCGCTGGTTTAATTCCTGAGTTTTTGTCTGTTATAAAGTAAGTTGAACGTTACCTTTCTCTTTTGTGTTGCAGTCATTCTTCTGCTTTTTTGCCCCCGCTTCCACCAAAGGAAGGACTTCTGCTGGTGTTCCTGTTTAACACAGAGGAACATAGGAATAAAAAGGACTTTTATTCCACAGATATGCCACCTTCTCAGTGAACCACACAGAGTACGTTGATGCCCCTGCGTATAATTCTCAACTAACTAAGTGAGCTCAACATGAACAATCAGACAAAACAGTTATTTACAAAGTATAAACAATTCCTATTTTGAGCCATGAAGCCTTCCAATAAATATTCTGTACCTATACAATGGCTGCTGAAGCCTGTGCTTATAAACTTATACCCACGTTGGAGAATATCTC
Organism: Pterophyllum scalare; assembly: GCA_024447675.2. Taxonomy (NCBI): domain Eukaryota; kingdom Metazoa; phylum Chordata; class Actinopteri; order Cichliformes; family Cichlidae; genus Pterophyllum; species Pterophyllum scalare. The sequence continues at coordinate 3,529 of JAMQGT020010019.1, forward strand.
ATGTGCCATATTACTGACTAAATATAGAAGTAAAATATTGTTGCTAATGTGTTTAAATAACATTAGGCAGGTAGATCATCACCAGAAAATCAAAAAAATGGAAGAAAATGAAGTCACAGGTCACTTGATCCAAAGATGGTTTTCATGTTTTCAAATCTGGCATATGCAGACATGATACAAGGACACGAAACGGCACTCAAAGAATCGTGAATAAAAATCAAAGAAGTCTGAAAAGCTAAAGATGGCAGTTGCTCTGACCCTTCTGCAAAAAGGCCAATCAACAGCTGAAGCAGGAAGCATATGAGCCAATCATGTTGTTGTGCAGATACATGTACACAGTAAAGGTTCAGAACCATTTCAAGTACGTGGTAGTATCTCTACTAGTTATTAGTAGTAGTTACACAAGTAGTTATACAGATGTAGAAAGTGTACTTTTTTAATTATGCTTTGTCTTAACGTATCCATAATTAATTCCTGTGGCATTTGTTGGGATGAGAAGAGCCACTGTTAGTATCAGTGCTCTGTGAATACAGCTGTAATGTTGTGAGAAGATTTTAGTTTCTACCTGTTTTGATGATTGTTCCATTGTCCATGAGGACAACCACATCAGCTTTGGCCACAAACTCTACGCGGTGTGTGCACAGAATCCTGGTCTTTTTGCCGAGGAGCTCCAAGATACATTTCTGCATGAGGTGTTCAGCCACATCTGTATCCACTGCAGCCAGTGGATCATCGAGGAGGTAGAGGTCTTTGTCCTGCAGGATAGGCCAAAAAAAAAAAAAAAAAAAAAAGAAGGGCATGGCAACATCACATTACACAAACATAATACATTTAAACAGCTTTTTTTTTTTTTGTGGCTTTGTACCTATTTGTTATGGACATGATTTGCAGTACATAATACTATTTAGACATCTGTCAGAATTTTTAATTTAAAATTTCACATGTAGACAGTGCAGCTAGACATAGGCATCAGATCCATGTAACAGGCAGATCCCTCAAACAAACATAAAAATCTCTAAATATTTACTCGATGTATCAGAGCACAGGTTTCAGTCTTTATCAATGTAGAAGAAGTAAACATAATTATAAGATCAGTTGTCTTCGTGTTCTGCAGGCTAACTCGGTTATTTGGTAAAATTTCTTCTGCGTCTCTCTGAGTGTGAAGCAGATGGCTGGATTGTGCAGAGGACTCACCATGTAAACAGCTCTGGCAAGTGCCAGCCGGGCCTTCTGTCCTCCACTCAGAGTCACTCCGTTCTCACCCACTTCAGTCTTGTCACCATTTGGCAAAACCTGCAGACACACAAACAGAGCAACGAAAACACTGACAACCAATTTATTTAAAATTTTACACAATCACAGAAACAATATGGAAAGCACAGTGAAATCAGTGCACTGCTAGAAGCTTTAGGCTGTGACACGCTAAACGGGAAGGCTCATTAAAATGTATCATTTAAGAACAATTCATTTCTACACCTACACTTGTTATGACGGTAGAGGACAGAAAAGGCCACCAAATTCAATCTGGAGTGCATGGAAGTCTTAATTACAGAGCTCTATCCAAAATGATACATTATCCGGACTCATGAAACAGTCATTATCATCTTCTGGGTCTACTTTTTAAAAGAAAAAATGTAAATGCACACATGAGCCAAAGCACTATAACTACTCACATACTGTGCCATTAGCCGTAGAGCTCAAAGCTGCTTCGGTGGCACCTAATACACAAACCCCATGATAGGAAGGATTAATCATACTGAATCATACTGCAACATGTGACAACACTCATATGTAGAAATACAACTGATAAAAAAAAGATGCAGACATGGGTAGCCCAATGGCTTTTCAATTGGACCTATTAAACTTTGCATATTTTCTGCGATCTAGACTGTAACAAAGGTGAGTGTTCATATTAAACATGGCACAAGTTTCCAATAATCAGGTCAGTGTATGTGTCTGAGACCACATACACTCCACCTTCCTGCTTTTTACACTCTGTGTTTGAAAGCTAAATTAGAGGGAGAAGACCTAAAACAGCTTAATTCAGAGGATGAACTGAGGAGCTATAACAAAGACCAGTACAAGATAAAGAAGGATTATTTTAACTATGAATCAAGCAAAGCTCCTCTAATAGAGTTCCAGAATAAAAAAATATGGAGCTGGAAATGAGAATAACTGATTATATTTAAGATCCGACTTTTTGTTATATGTTCACGTGCCTCCCTCACTTCCCATCACATGTCTATAATCTATATTTGGTAAGAACATAAAATACCCAACTCCCTTCTTCATCAGTAATAGAGAGATGAAAAAGGAGACACAAACAGTAAGGGTGTCATGATCATACATTGAGGTCATCTGAGAGTGCGCAGGCCTTGATCACAGCCTGGTAGAAGGCAGCATTGTAGTCTCTGCCAAACAAGATGTTGTCTCGTACTGATGCATGCTGGATCCACGGTTCCTGTGAGGCCAGACCGAAGCCAGACTCCTTGTCTGCAACATAGAGCACTCCAGCAAGCCTGCAGGGAAAGTTAGGAAGATGGATGGACCTCAGTGCAGCTTAACAACAAATTATTTAATCTCTGCTTGTGTCAGTGCTCTGAAAAATCTATATTCTCTTATTGTTTAAAGTTTTTTTTTTTCGGTTCCCACTAGGTCTGATACAAATATCATTTAATGTAAAACAAAGTACTCAAAACACTGACTGTCTCAAAACAACTGAACAAATTCACTTTTTCACACTGGAAAAAGGGACTATGGACACTTCCACAACATTCCTCAAATATAAATTAAGTAATAATCTAAATATTTGGAACAAAACTTTCAAAAGCAGCATACCTGTTAAGTTCAGCTGTCAGAGCAGCCAGTAAGGAGCTCTTTCCACAGCCGACCTTCCCAACCACAACAACCAGAGAGCCCTGAGCCAGACGATGATAATAAGATTCATAAAGGCAGAAAAATGTCTAATTGAAATTTTACCTTTCAGAACCTGAACTTGAGTTTATCACAGTAGCCAACCAGTTGATTTGATTCAGTTATGAGATCTTCAGATGTCATGTCTGTATACAGATGTTTACCGACTGATTAAAGTCAATTCCAAACACCTACTGTTAAAACATCTCTGTTCAAATGCACTTTTGCAAATTAAATATTCAAGTAAATTTTTATGGTGTTAAATACTGTACTTATGTCACTGAAAGAAGATATTCTAAAAATAAGTTTCCAATGATTTCTGTGGGATTGTTTTAAGTTAAATTCACTGCTCTGCACTGGTTGGTTTCACTGGTGTGATAAACGTATTTTGCAAGAAAAAAAAATTAAATGAAAATATATATATGTACATGTTAACATATAACTTGTACCTTGGTTATGTTTAGATTGAGACTGTGAAGCTGCAGGCTTCCTTTAGCAGCTCCGGTTTCTCCCTCTTTGTCCTGAGTGCTGGGATCCTGCCAGGAAAATGATGCCTGGCTCAACACGACAGATGTCTGACTGTGTTCAGGAGACACTGGGGACAGGTGGTGTTTCAGCACAATAGAAATATTCCATACATTAAAAAAGGCACGTTTAATTTGTGCTCTATTCTAAAAGATTGGCTGACACACTCAGGTAAATGAATTTTTAGTTTTTGTTCACTTTACTCTTTGAGACAAAGCATTTAATACAAATAAATGTCATTATTCAGACTCTCAATGACTCAAAGAAATATTTGTTGAAAGCAGAAAATGACAACAACAAAAAAAGAGTGAGTAGTGCTTCATATTTGCACCTAATCTTTAATGACCAGAAGTTGTTTTAAACATTTAGAAAACCTGCATCTTCCTTGGATGAACAAGAAAGCACGAGAACCTGTTTCTGGTCATTGATCAAACCCTAAAACAAATACACCTGAACACAAACTTAATAACAAACAAAGCAGCACCCTACCCAGGGCATAGTATGCCTGCACGTTCCGATTAGTCAGTTTAAAGAAGCGCTGGATCGTTCCAGAGACACGCTGGCCTCCAGGACCCCATTGAGCACCCAGGGGAAAGAATTGAGTGGGATGATCAACATTCCCACCAGGGCGAGCGTGGTAAACACCTGCATGAGGGGAGAACCACAGTGCGGACTCTTAAAAAGTCATCATATTTGATACAAGTTATATAATCCATTTTTTATACATGCATTTATACAGTTATTCACATAAGAGTATGGGAATTTTTAAGCTAGTTTTAAGTTCAAAGCCACTCATACACTTTTTACTAGGAATATAGAAATACCTGCGGTGCTGGAGCATAAAACCGAATCTCAAAAGTACAATTTTTTTTTCTGCAAGTTATTTAATTCAATTTAAATTTCTGACAGTGCTGATTTTTTTTCTCCAAGCCCCTGACCATCATTTTGGGGATTTTTATTTTTGATTGTCCGAATCAAGGTCTGATTATGAAGGATGCTAAACTCTATTTTGTGCAGGTTACAAAACCAACTTCAGATAAATTTGTGACTTTGGGTTATGTGAATAAAACAGACTTCATTTCACTTGCGCCTTTTCAAAGGAAATAACTATTACTGCTATGAGCTGTCAGTCATCTGAACAGCTTCCTGTGCAGGAAATCTACCTGAAACTAAAATTTTATGACACTTAAATAATGCAAATTACTAATGTACGGCTGGAGCAAATCTGGTTCAAGCAGACATCTTGAGCTGTGTTGTTTTACACGTGTCATGTCATATACCAGACACACCCTCCCAATTTTACAATCTATTAAAGCTTTTCATCTCTCCCTCTGACATGTCTGTGCCACTGCTGCCCTCTTTTGCTGCCTGCTGTTTCAACCTCGCCACAATCCCAGCATCCACCTGGAGGTCCTGGAAGGATAATTAATGTATCATACTTGTGGAGAGAGATGCACACAAAGCCTAGACACCATACTCTGACTGTATTCTGCTACTGTGATACATAGTTTCAAGAATGAGTTGTCTGACTAAACTACAGATAGCAGAGAGACAAAAAATTAGGAAAATTTATTTCAATTATTGCTAATACTTGAAAAGACTGTATGGGATATAAATTTTTGATTTGTCTCTTGCCAAAGTTGGGAATAACTTCTAGTCATAAAACTAATATTTTATATGTTATAAAAATACTTACAGTAACCCCACATCCCTCAATTTTCTACAAAGCTCACTGCTGGCATCAACACAGCAGCCACTTTACCTTTGCTGCAGTCAGCTGGTGTCCAAGCAGCACATACGTGACAAAGGTAAGGATGGAGATGACCACAGGTAGAGCGGCCCAGGTGTACACACACAAGGCATCCAGGTATTTGATAGCCTTAAGGTGGGACAGCTCCTCTTTACGGCAGTCAGCCACCTTCTGCATGAAACGAGGCTCCCAGTTGTAGAACTTGATGACACGAATGCCAAAGAGGATCTCTGTCATTAACTGGAGATAAAAGTCAAAAATTTAGAAAAAAAAATCTGAATCTCAACAAGATTCTTGGTTGTTTCCTGGGTGGCTTCATGAAAGAATTTTAATCAAATCTGAAACATGTAGTTTATTTCATTTTTGCAACAGTTTCTAAACAGTATCAGTTGCTTACTGGGAACATTATCATTCCAACTACCATCATCTCAAAAACTGCTGCGACATTCCTACCAAAGTATTTATATGATATAATAACAGCTTACACACACCGCACCTTAACACGGTTATCCTTCCATCTGAGCATCTTTTTATTGTTGCTAAGGATGCAGGAAGCAAGGAACTTGTTGAATGGCACCAGCAGCAGAGCTACGGACAGTCCTCCCAGGAAAGCTACACCCACCTGCAGATACAGCAAGTAAAGGGTGACAGCTAACCGAAAGGGCAGGCTCCACAGCTCATGGAAACTCTGGAAGAAGTTGACCACACGGTCGGTGTCTGTGCTCATTAAGTTCACCACCTCTCCTAAATTAAAGCCAGCCAAGCTGCAGCTGCTGACCCTCAGGGCTTTGCCATAGATGGCCGTCACGAGAGCAGTTCGTGCTGACAGTGCCACCTTGGAGACCTCAAAGACAAAGATGTTTCGCAGAACAGAGCACAAAAGGGTGGTGGCGAAGAGCCCCACAGCGCACCAGACACCCCTGCTGACTGGGGCGTCTTTTTCCTCCATAAAGCTCACAAGACTACTGAGGAGCAGCGGACCTGCAAAACTAGATATGTTGACTGTCACCTTCAGCACACCAAGGATGTAATACCACTTTCCAAATGCCTTGTGCAGCACCTTCAGCAATCCTACATCACCTTCCAGCTCCAGTGGTTCCTCCTGATGGTGTAAACTCCAGGTGCCACTCAGGAGGTTTGTGCTGACCGGTCTGGGCCACTGATCCTGTCGGTCAGTGACTGGTGACCCTAGCCGGCAGGCTTCCCAGCACTGGTGAAAGTACCGACAAATCACACTAGTTCGAAGTTTCCGGGGAAGGTGATACACATCGGTTGGTCTCTCCAGTTCCCCTCTGTGCCCTCGTCTGAGGAGAGGGGTAAGCCACAGGTAGAAGAGCCGGTAGAGGCAACCACTCCCATCCTCAGCCACCATCTCTCCCGTGTCTGTCTGTGTGCTCTCAGGGATGAGCGGAGATCCATCGACATCATTAATGTATAATGTGTACCCAGCATCACTGATGCAGGGGAAAGCAAATGCCAAGAGGTAAATGAGAAAAAGAAACGTCCGTGCCAAGGCAAGAACAAATCGGGCCAGTTTAAGGGGGTCAGCAGGGTTTAAATATTCCTTGTTGTTACAATAAATGATCAAGGTGATGATAAGGTTAGGGAGTAACAGAAGCACCAGGAGAAGCAGCAGTGGAGGTCCTCTGGTTCTCTTGAACACAGTCCTCTGGAGCACTATTATGGCACTGAAGTGGACCAGCCAGGCCAGGATTGCACAGCTGTCTGCTAGGACATCCAGGTACATGTCTCCCTGCTGGAGCAAACTCACCAGGATGACATCTGCAGTAAAGAGCAAGGCGGCCAGCAGAGCTGACACCAACCTGAGCGTCCAACCACATGGAGGAGATGTCTGGAGGAGGCTGCATCTAGGAAGCAAAAACAAAATGTCAAAATATAAAAAGTGTTTTCAGGATTTCTATTTATTCAAATATTCAAAGAATTAGCTTTATAGGATGCCCAGTTCAGTTTGTAAGTTACACTTTTTGAATGCAGCCAAAAACTGATTAAAACTGAGAAGACTGTTATTTTGTTTTATTAGTGTTGTTGTATTAAAGTAAAACATAATTCATCAGATGTTTATGTCTTTTCTTAACTGTAGCTTCATTATCACCTAATAAAATTTCAAAATTACAAACGTGTTACTCCCTGAAATATGAATCTATCAATGTATGTCCCACCTTGTCATGCTGAGGTAGCATGCACTGAAAATGGCCATCCCAGCATGAGGAAAGACTCCAAGGATGAGCTGGTTAAAACAGGGGCTGATGCATCCACTTCTGCCACAGAGGAAGAGGATTCTCCTCATCTGTATAACAGAGGCCTGCAATCAGCTCTGCTGGCCCAAAGTCACTCATTTCTACTCCTACTTGACTGCTGTCATTCCAGAAAAAATCTGTAGAGCAAAAAAACAATATCAGTCATCAACTATGAAGGGTAACATGGGTGTTTGAGAGACAACAGAGAGGGCAGTTATTCTTTTAGTCAACATTATGAAAAAAACAATGATACAATAATTTGTACATCAGTACTCATTCACATGGCTATCACCAAACAAGAAGACATTTACTAATGGCAGAGGCCACTGGTTATGCCTCATCATTTCTGCAGTCCATTTACTTGAGATTGAGGTTCATTAATTCATAAATTACTGGAATAAAGGTCTGAAACATTAAAGATGGCACAGATCATTTCAGTCATGAAAAGGAGATAAAACAACAACAAAATAAAACAAAAAGCAATATATTAAATTTAAATCAGTCACTATGGACCTGAATTTTGCAATTGGTGCATGCCTTATGAAAGTAAGTACATTTTCCTGAAGGCAAATTTTTAAATATAGCATAGGTAGGATAATAATTTCGGCAATGCTCTTGTATTTTATTGCAAGAAGAAAAACACAGCATTCAAGCATTTTCTTAGCCTCTTATCCACTTCAGGGTCACTGGAGAACTGCAAACCTATCCCAGCTCAGTTTAGACAAGAGGCCGGGTACACCTGGGTCAGGTCGTGCAGCAAATTTTGTCACTTTTTTTAAGGTTGTGTAGTCGAACATTTTTAAAACTATCTACAAAGGTATCAAAATAATATTATTTCGGCATACCGGCTTTAAAGCAGTTATTAAAGGTTTATCGCCTAAAATAATACTCCAGAAATCTTGAGATTATAAAGACGCAGTTAGGCTCTTTCGTTAACTTTATGTCTTCTTTGTGCCAAAAAAGACTGACAGACAAGAAAATGTAAGACTTTAATGTTTTCTGTAATTGGTCTTTGGTCTTCGTGTTTTCCAGCTTACCAGATTTAAACAAACTTCTTGAATGACCTGTTTTCATTGTACAGTCTTCGCTGTACGTGAGAACCTGAGCACCTTTAGGAGACAGGTTCACAGTAACAGAGTTAACACATAATTGGTTTCATTTTTTAGGTGTTGTTGCTCTAACATTAACAGCACTGACCTGTAAGCAGTCACGAAGCAAAAACAAATCTGAAACGATAGACAGACGCATGTATCAGGGGGCTTCCTGACTGAAACACCACCACACTAATGTAAACAAATCAGGCTAGCTAACTAGCTTAGCTAACGAAATATTTCGCTTATTATTATATTTTACTTTTTATCTGTCACTGCTAAGCTACCACATACACTATGTAAAACCCCAACAAGCTAGACCAACTGTAAATACAACTCAGTACACAACCAATTCAAGACAACTTAGAACAAGAGCCCTTAAAAATTACCGGCTTTCCCCTAGCTAGCCGGAAATATGATTTGTGATGACGAGTACAACGAGCTTTTCAAAATAAATGCCCCATGAAAACGAAACAAAATATTACAAAGAAACACTGCTGCAACCACAGCAGCAGAAGCAATAATAATAATAATAATAATAATGAGAAATCACAAAGACAAAATTCAAAGCCATTAGATTAATTTTCAAAACTAGAAATGTTAGATTAGGCTTGAGAAATATGGTTACTTTTTTCTTTTACACTCAGCTTTCAGTACAGTGTTACCATCATATCAAGTACAATTTAATGTAAATGTATTTATTTAAATGTTGCATATTAAATATGTGCTTGGATATGATTTATTTACACAATTACAAAGGCCAGGACTATCCTTTTATTAAATTAAAAAGACAGAAGCAGGCAATATGGTTTGAGTTCTTTATTGAGGGAGGGTGATGGTAGAAAAGGAGCAAACTATGTTTTAGCACCTTTATACAACTTAGAAAATTAATTGCTGGTTCTCTTGGTTCTCCTGATAGACACAAAAAAGGTATGTAGAACATTTTATGACATAGAGGCTTGGAGAAGGAGAAGCTTTTCATTCACAGAAACCAAGCAAAAAAATCTAAATTTGGGGGAAAAAAACATTTAATTACAATCAACAGTAAATTTACAAATTTTGGAACCTGGGAGCTTAATCAGTGCACATGACATTAGCATGTAACATAAGTTAAAAACACAAAACAAAATTTTACAAATGTTTTTACCTGGAATTAGAAAAAAAAAACATCTTTAAATACTGGGTGCAGCTGTCTAAGGCATCTTTAATTCATAGAAAAAAGATCTAGAAGTCTTATACAAAGCCGGAATGAAGCTATACAATGTCACATTATATATTTTTTTCCTTAAACACTGTACAAAGTCCATTTCCTTCAAGGCTGGCTACGCCAACCACAAAACTATGCAGCTTAACTTGTTCTTAATATCCTACATTTACCGTGTCTGAAAGACACGTTTTATTTACATATTCAGACATGAAATACAAACATAAATATGAGCAGCCTCTGTCTCTCTCTCCCAATGTCACCTCTTTGAAGCACTTTTTTCAAAGTGCTTTGAAAACAAATTTGCCTCAAGTTAAGCTTTTTTGGTCAAATTTCTCCATTATGTACAAATAAACTGTAACAAGCCTGCACCATCTATTAGACTTATTACTGAAACAAGCCTCAGTGTAGATACAGAGTGAAGCTGCTATGCTGGCACCAGGATAATTTGACCAAAAAGGTTTGTTAAGCAATGACTTGGTGTACTTCTTTAGAGATAAAAGAACTCCCCTGCAACTTCAGGCTTCAAACTGACTGATGAACTGTTAGAAAAAGGTCAGTACATCTTCATTACATCAAAATCAATGAGCAAATGTATATTTTCTGTAAAGCAAATGAGATTAAAGAAAGTTACGTCAGTACTATACAGTAGGCCTAATGCTGGTCATCTGTACATCAACAAAAACATCTGTCAATTCAGAATTAAAGCCATCATATAACTGGAAAAAGGTTGTGTAACTCATAGAAGGCCTGAGAAAGCTTTATTTTCGTCCTTTGTTTTTTGCATCTTGTGACATGATTGTCAAGTCAGGCCAAATAATTAAAAGTCTGATCATATAAACAGCAATGCATAGGCTACAAATCATCAAATCTGAACTATGCTGCGAGTTAAGCACAAAGTGCTAAACTGGAATTTTGTTCTTTTTTCAATCAGTAAACAAGGAGAAAGTGTCATCGGTACCAGATTTTTTTTTAGATTCCCTACTTTGAGAAGTATGAAAATGTTCTAAAAAATATGCCACAATGAAAACATGAACTGTTCAGGTTAAAAACATGTAATAAAAGAAGCAGAAGTCATTATGTCTGTTAAATATTGACTATAAACATGCAGTCATTGAACAACTCAAATAAAATAAATCTAAAAGTAGAACTGGTTTGATTTAAGTCAAGAACTAATGTGATCAAAGAATGGATGGCCTAACTTCAGCAGCTGTAATACTTGGCAAGCACAAAAATAAATGGCAATCTGACATACAGCCCTAGAAGTAAGCATACCTGTTTGAGTATCCAGGATGAATAGACAAGTGCTATTTGAGTGGTTATCAACTCTCCTTACTGCTAATATTTCACTGAATCAAATCTTTAGCACTTACAGACTCAGAAAACCTCTACCCTATTTCTACAACTTAAAAAAAACAACAACAAAAAAAAAACCTCTTATGTGTTTTTGGGCCATCGCTCCAGTCCCACTGCAAGCAACAACACATTAAATTAAGGTATTTTTTCCTAGATATTTGAAAGTTCTTGCAGTGCTTTTGTAAAGGTAGAGAATATTAGGTAGTATAAATGATTATTACACTTTGAAATCTCCCTGACAAACCTGCTTGGACAGAATAATTGTACAGTCTTTCACAAAGGTTTCATCTATTACACACAATTTATCAATAAAAGCGACCTAACTGTCAGCAGAAGAAAAATCTGGACCCACTGGCAGTGGTGTTTAAACTTACATTTTTCAATTTTATGATACTTAAGATTGTAGCATTTTTAATAACCATTTGTTCTTGTCAGTGATAGCAACAGAGTTTACATCCTACTTTTCCTTCATTTGCATGACTGTCAAAATGTGTGAAGACTGAAAATTCGGTAGGGCGGCCCAAAAATGAATCCTCTTAACTTTGGTGTTGCACAAGGATCGTTTCTCGCTCCTCCAGGTTTTAATTGGGGTACATTAAATTTAAATAATCAAAATGCTCAAGAAAACTCAATCTTGGCATTTGCCCATACCTTTATATTGCTGTATATAGATCACTACCTTTATCCAAGGACTATCCAGATCTCATGGAGATATCATTATATTGTTATAACTACAGCACTTCCTTAGTTGTGGCCTGCTTGTTTGTAAATTCACTTTTTTAAATTTTACGAGAACTTTTAAGGCACAAGGAATTCTGGCCTAACCTACGTGTTTTCCCCCTTATGAGCCCAAGCTCACACTGAAATGCTTTGTTCTGCAGCTCAGTCACTTTCGTTTTGGCTGCAGGAACTCAGGCTGGCTTGATCAGTACCCTCAAACACATATGTCTAATTTTTCCACATTATTTTGTAAATTACTTAGTCACACTGGAAAAAAATTTATGTATGGAAAAATGTTATAAATGGCTTATTATAAGAAGTAATATTGACTTGTACACAATTACATATTTTAAAACTAACTGATGTAAACTTCTAAAGGTAGTATCGCATGGGTAGATTTTTTTTTAGCAGCAGTTCCAAATTTCTTGGATTTACAGATTTTTAAATCACTGCCTGATGCAGAAATATTTAAAAACTTGATTATCACTCCACTAAGATAACCTCAACTTCTGTTGACTTTTTTGTTGAGGGGGAGGGGGTTACTTTCAATTTCTGGGATTTCCCAGTATTCCATAACAAACAGTATGAAGGTTTTTGGGGTAAGAAAAACAAAGTAAAAGACCGAAACCATGACTGAAGTCCTGGAGTCCTTGGTGTTGGTTTAAAAAAAATTCTGTAAATGTTCTTCCTCCACAGAAGCTCATAAATAATCATGAAGAGTTAAGCATTTAAGTCTGAAGCCCTGCCATCTTGTCACCTTACAAATTCAGTCAAAGCTGGCTCTGACCAGTTCAGACGGGGGACAAACAAAAACAAAACAAAACATAAAAATAAACTGTCAATACATTTGCTGAAAGTTTGATGAAGTCCACCAGAAAGGGTTTCTTTATACACCATGCTACACAGTGTCCTTGAAGAGTGACAGGGACTCTAACAGATTATTTTTGGAGAATTTCCCATTGTGGGATAAGTCACAAACAATCCCTTGGTCTCATCTCTTCTGCCCATTCTTCCTGTAACAGTTTCTTAGTTTGTTTGTTTTTTATCTGTATACAGTTTGCTCACAGGTTCTTGGTGTTTATGTGAGTCTTGTAATGCTTCGTCAGATGGTCGCTCCTCATGAAGCGTTTCTGACACTGGCTGCATTCGAAGCGCTTGTCTCCTATAGGAGGGAAAAATATCCCGAGTAATGTTTTTAATGTCATTTTCAATCACAAAGAAACAATAGGTGCTGGTCAACCAAACATCATTTGTAACAATTTATGGATTGAGTGATGTATTTAGCAACTCTTTCCATGTGCCTGCTCTGCCTTTTAATTTGAACATCTCCTGCAGTTACAAACATGCATTGTAGTATGTCACTATGAAATTAAGTACTGAGCAATTTTAAAATTCTGTTTGTTTCAGTGTCTACAGCACCTGTGTGCGTCCTGGCGTGCCTCTGCAGCTCGTCACTGCGTGTGAAACGTTTCCCACAGAAAACCCAGTTGCAGACAAAGGGCCTTTCACCAGTGTGGAGCCGGACGTGAGCTCTGAGCAGAGACGTTTTCCTAAAAGTCTTTTCACAGCCAGGGACATGGCAGATGTGTTTCCTCTTTCCCACTTCCCCAGGTCTAAACAGTGAACACACCCAAACCATTCATCAGTACGACAGTTTTAATAATCTAGCTGAATCTTAAATGTAAAACCTAACTGCCTGAATTTAGCATTAGACTTCTCGAAATTCTCACAATGTGGAAGCCCAGGTAATGACCCTAAAATGTTTGCAATCAATTGAAAATTGAATTAAAAAAAAAAAAAGAAGCAGAATTCAAACCAACACTCATTTGTCCATCCTTTGACAGACTTACCTCTTGTCTGCATCTTTACAGTTGGGGCAGGTGCAGGCCATTCGCCGTTTCTTCTCTCCTGGCTGGCCAGGCAGCTCCAGGGTGAGGGTCTGGTCTACCTGGATGGCAGGTTGGCCCTGTGCTGTTGCCAGCTGGAGTCCTCCACCCTGCATGGTCTGCACCGTTAGGTGCTGCTGGCCTGACAAACACAGAGACTCATTGTAAGAGACACAGCAGGGCTTTGGTGGGAGCTGGCAAATTCTTCACAAAAAGAAAAAAAAAAAAAGTAGTGAGTGTATACTGCCAAATTATAATCAAAACAATCCAGATGTGAAAGTAATGACTAGACAACATGCTCAGTTCTTCACAGCACTGCATAAAGTCCTTTAAAAACTTTCAAAGGACTTTATGCAGTGCTGTGAATTTCATTTTCACGTGACTGCAATTGCACCCACTTTTTACACAAGACAGAAATGGCCAGGAAAAGCTGGTTAAAAAAAAAAGAAATTTCAAAATAAAAGACAGGGGGTGTGTACTATAGTAAACCAACAGACAGTGTTCTGTTTGTTTATTTTAAAAATCCAAGTTCTCCAAGCTTCAAATCCAATCCAAGCTGTTCCATGAGTGCATTTACTGAAAATGGCATATGAGAAGTGGGGTCTCCACCACTGTGCTCCCTCCATGCACTACATAAACAAATCAGTGTATATATCATAAGTACGAGAAAAGTGTTCTTCCCCTTTTAAAAAAAGTCATTCTGTCTATTCACAAAAACAGTTTAGTTGCTTGTGCTCAGTTTTATAAAGAGTCAATGGAAAGTTTGGAAGAAAAAAACAGTTAAAAAAACCCGCAAAACATCCAACATCAGCTCACCTCCTGCATTGGTGATGGTAACAGGAACTCCCTGAACTTGGACCCCGTTGATGCTGATGGTCTGAACTGCTTGTGCTGCTGAGGTGAGCTGCGATGTGTTCAATTGTATCATTCCACCTGCAGGGGCAATTTTTGCCAGAGTCCGCTCCTTTCGTCCTCCACTAGCTTGTGCTCTCTTGGTGCTGGCGGCTGGCGGCGTGATGGTGGTGGCAGCGGGAATCGTGGTGGCAGGGGTCGTCGTGGAGTCCTGGAGCTGAACAGATTGCCACTCACCTGAAGCTGTTTTAAAGAGAATCTGAGGAAAGAAAATAATTACATTTTTACTTGAAATGTTAACCCTTACTGGGGTATAAGCTAATTCCTAAATAATTTTTTATATTATCTTATGTATGATTTTCAACATGTTGGTAGTTTAGCTGCAGCTTTTAAGAATATCCCATGGTCCCTTGCCATGGTTCCCTGGGGTATTCATAATAAATAGAAGTTTCTTTCACCTGCTCCCTTGTACACAGGGGGTCACCACAGCAGGTAGCACCGTATATTTGATTTTCCCCACCAGATGATCTTCCTGACACAACCCCCAAGGGATTTGTGGCTCATCCCAGGTCAAACTGGGGATCCTTGGTTTGTTAAGCAATGTTTACACCACTACACTACAGAAGCACTAGGTATTCATAATAAATAATGTTGTATTACCATTTTTTATTTCGTGACTTATGTTAAATTGTTGGTGGTGAACACATAGCGCAGTTCCTTTTTGCAGGGGCTGACTCGAATTACATTTTCAGATGTCAGTGTTGATTAACCCTTTAACACAGAATGTGTATCGGTGACATCCATCTCAGGGTTCTAGCCAGAAATTTCAGCCCCCTAGGCTGAAAAAAGCTAGTGCTAATTGGCTAATTGCCAAGCTAATGATAACCACTAAAAGCTGCTCCCACTTGCTAATTGAGTAAAATATTGAGCACCTCTGAAGCCTAGGCAGTAATCACAGTCTTTGTGGATGTGTAGTTACATTTCTCCAGGTGCGTGTCAGGTTGGGTTCAGAGAGGATCTTCGGTTATGTACGTAGGACCGACGCAGAACTCTAAATCAGGCCTTTTTAGATCAGTAGAGTGATAATTTTTGCATATAATCCAGCAGAGTTACACTTATATATCATGCATTTAATGTGTCCTAGAGTGCCGTTTCCTTCCACTAATGGGTTTGCAGAAATCACGTAAAAAGCATACACAACAAAAACATAATCCAGTTGTTTTATAAAACAACTGCTAAAAGCATTTCCTAGTTTGAATATCAGCCACCATGCTGTAAGCATAAACTATCACGTTTTTAATGCAATAACAGGAAGTGACATCATCTTGCTGGGAACTGTAGTTTTTTTATTCTTGAAGGCCTTTCATAGCTCCACTGGTGCTGATAACTAATGTTTGACTATGGCTTTCTGAATACAAGTAGGGCTGCAACTATCAATTATTTTAGTAATCAAGTATTCTATCGATTACTTTATCCATTAATCAAATAATCGGATAAGAAATAATTTTTCCTATTGACAATTCATCTGCATATTTTAACTTCCATACTGCAGATTTTTCTGTGTGTGAAACAAACAGCAGTGGATGGAGCATCTACAAAGCTCTCTTTTCTTCATGTTGCTGATCAGGTGGTTGATGAAGGACCTCCAGCTGTTTCCCAGTAAAGGTTTAAAGGTGGTTACAGGAACAAGCACTGCTGCTTTGGACGCTAGAAAAAGGTTTCCTTTCGCTCCACCTGAGCTCACCCTCTCAGTAACGGCTCCGCTTCCGGCACCAAACCATTGCTAGTGCTAATGGCAACCCCCGCTAAAAAACAAAGCTAAATGAGAGTGGATTTTGGAGGTCTTCAGGTCTGATCAACAAACATTTAAGTTTAAAAGGTTTGTCCAATATATGTGTAGTCACTGTCATACTTTTCTGCCATGACTGCAGTCAGCCAATCAGAAGTCAAGACTATCATAACAGAGTTTTAAAAAAGTAAGTCTGAATGGATACCTGAGTTGATGACGGATCTGCTGG
This sequence comes from Pterophyllum scalare, assembly GCA_024447675.2. Taxonomy (NCBI): domain Eukaryota; kingdom Metazoa; phylum Chordata; class Actinopteri; order Cichliformes; family Cichlidae; genus Pterophyllum; species Pterophyllum scalare. The sequence continues at coordinate 20,102 of JAMQGT020010019.1, forward strand.
AGTGACCTGCAGACTCGAGGAGACCGGCTGTCTCTGTGGGACAGGCGGCAACGTAGCAGAGGCAGCCTGTACCACCTTCAACGCCTGCTGTGGAATCTGAACCACCTGAGAATCTGGTTTGGGCTCGGACCAGTTGGACCTGCTGCACCATAGCTGGCTGCCCAGGACTCTGCACAATCAGCAAATTGTTCCCTGCCTGCAAATATAGAGACAAGAAGCTGACCCGTAATGCTCAACTTCGACTTCAGCCAACATCTTCAGTGTTGTGACAATGCTGAAAGGCTAGAATTCTGTGGTTGGCTCAAGGCTGCTGATATATAAGCTATGGAAATAAGAGTGAGACCTTCAAATTAAATTCATTGTTTGCATGTCCGCATGTGCTAACCGATGCAGATTTACATCGGCCAGCTACAGACTGGGCTACTAAACTGTGTTAATGATTATTCCAAAGAAGGACTGTCACTATAATAGACTTTCAAACTCAATACCAATATGCTGGAAAATACTTGATGCTCAATACCACTTTCAATACCATGGAGAAAAGAAAAAAAAAGGCTGATTAGAAAAATACAAACAAGTAGAAGGTGTCGGGCACAACAAACCCAGCCCCAGCAGATGTTTTAGTTGATTTGAATGTTGTTCGTCACACAAGCATGACACTTTCCAAACACTGAATCACACGTGGTGATACAAATCAGAAAAAAAGCTCTGTAACATAAAGATTCAACTTTGTGTTTGCATAACAGTAAAAACTTTAAAAAACAAAACAAAAACAAAAAAACCTGACATTTCAGAGAACACACTGAGAACACAGATTAAGAAGGTGAATATTAAGACTGTTTGAAGCTAAACTTATAACAAAAAAAAGTGTGCGTCTCTTTTTGTGCTCTTCTGCAACAGAAACCAGAACAAACAGGTGTACCTGTATGATGTTGTCACCAGCTTCTATTAGTATGGTCTCCATCTGCTCTGGGGTCGGAGAGGCAGCCTGGGGGGGAGGGGGCGGTGGAGGATCAACAGCCAGTACCATCTTCTTCTTCCTCCTCGTCGTCCCTTTCCAGGAGTGGGAGTGGCTGCTGCTGTCTCTGTGATGATTTGTGTCCCACCCACCTCTCCTGTAGCCACGTTGAGGGGCAGTGTAAGCCCACTGGGCAGCTGCACCACGTTTGCAGCTGTATTGTTTGACTTCCGCAACTTGAGGGAGGGTTTGATTGCTAGCAGTCTTCTGTGGCGTGACCGGAGCAGTGGCTGCAGCTGGCATGGTCATGGGAGTGGTAATGATGGCCTGGTTGGTACCTGGTATGAGCTGGATCTGACCTCCCTGTGGCATCACCTGGATGGTTTGTGCACCCTGGATCTGTGGCACCACCTGGTACTGGATGCCAGGAGGGGCAGAGGTGTTGGTGCGAGCAGGACTCTGCTGGATAGTGAGGACGATGGGGCTGCCAGGAGCTGTAGAGCCCAGGCCAGCAGGGAGCTGGATCACATTGCCCTTTGCTGAAAGGAAACCAAGGTTTTTGGGTGGAGCGGGGGCTATAGGAGCCGGCTTTGTACGGAAGGAGCCTGCGAGGTTGTGGCTGCGCTGGAGGAGAGGTGACAGGAGCCTGAGCAGCGGGAGGGCCGAATTTTACTGCAGGTGGCAGCCAGGAGCGCCAGAGGGAGAGGGCTGGGTGTCCTGTGGGAAGAAACACAGTCCAAGTCTACATTAAAACCAGCCTGAACAGGAAGAGGTCAGCAAAAAGGGAAAGATAGGGTGAAGTAGTAGTAAGATCAGAAACAAAAAACCAAACAAGTTAACAAGTCAACAGGTAAGCCTATAACTGCACATTAAGAATCATAATCAGTAGCGATCAAGTGGTGTAGTAGGTGTAGGAGTTTCCACCTGCAATGTCTTTGTGCCCCTCTTTGGTCCAAATGTGTGATCCTCAAGCTGCAGGACAGGGAAGCATTCTACATTAATGCCATCTTCAGCGCATTTTACATACACTGGACCGCTTTATGTACTTGAGGAAACACGTGGCTTCTAATTTGGGACCAGGAAGATTGATCCAACCAAAGCAATCAAATTTGAAAAGTGATAATAGTTTAGTGACTGTAGGTGCCAGACACAAAATTATGTTGCCACAAAGCTATTAGTATTTAAGTTCCCTAGCAATTCTGTCAATCAGATGTTGATCAACATGGGGAAGGGAAATAACAACAATAACAAAAAGTTGTGCAGCTCATTTTCTTTAGCCAACACAGGGAGTGGTGGAGGGCCGTTTTTCCAAGGCTAAACCAGTAAGAGAGCACAGAATTAACCTCATTTGAAAAATTAATGACAACACCTACCATAATGCATTAGTGGGAGTAAATAGACAGATACCAGAGGTAAAACAAAATCACATTAGAAAACTTGAATGTTTCCTTTTTTGTTTTGTTTTTTGAACTGTCTATTTTTTTCCTCAAAGCAGTTTGAAATGTGACAATAAGTTAATGGAAACAGTAGACTAATAAGGTGTTAACTTAGCCATTGTATTTTTTTTTTTAATATTTAAAAAAAAATAAAAAGCTTATGCACAGTGTGCTTACCACATACTGGAAGAAAACCAGGCATTTCACAAGAATTTTTAGAAAAACAAACAACTGGTATTTAATAACAACATTATCAAGAGTGAAAGCTTTTTTTAAAGCTCAAACTCTCACCTTCATATGAAGCTGGAAATGGCCTTGACATGAAGTTAGAGCTCCAGTGTGAGTTTTTTATGTTCAAATCAAAACTGGCATTTTATTGATATATGAATGCACAACTTTAAATTATTTAAGGATATGCCAAATACATAAATGTGATTTTAAAGATTTGATTAAATGCCATCAGCACTATATAGCACAGAAATGCATCGCCACTGTCCAGCAATATGAACACGTCAAAGGTTAAATGCAACAGTGATGCCAAAGAGTGCAACAAGAGTGCACAGCCAAGGCTTGTGGCTGCTACTCACTTGTGTCGAAGCAGAGGAGGGCTGAAGGTATTCGCTGGGACTGACAGCGACAGTGGTAGCCATACTGTCCTGTTGTTCTGAAAAAAACAAACAAACAAACAAAAAAAAGACACACACAACCACACAAGAGAGATATTTCAGGCTACCTGCAGCAAGCTGTTCCAAGATATTACAACAAAACAGAACCACTCTGAGAAGGACAAGCCATGTACTGTCTCCCTTAAACTGCCATATGATCCTTAAATGTCATCAATTACATAAATGAGGCCATTAACTGTGCTAATTAACGCATTAATTTGCATGCTGACACATTCATTTTCACCAGACAAGTGGGATATTACCATGACTGACATCACTTCAAGCATTCAGGAATATCAGAGCTTTTTTTAGGAGGGTTCCAGAAAATATTTTCACCTCAATATTTTGATGCCAGAGAAGGACATCAAAAATAATCACCTCACACATGGTATCAGCTGAGTTATATTGACTCTTGACAGACAGCTTCTAATATCATTTTACTGCTGTTAAAGCACCATAATGATGTTTTACATGAGTCGGACGCATTTACCAGTCACAGAGATGGGTAACAAATACTTATACTGCTAAGGTTACTGTGTTTTCTCCATTTCTAAATGCATTTGTGCAGTCAGAGGCATCTGTTCATCACACTCCAAGGACAAAATCCAAATGAAAGTTAATTTTTATAATTTCTTGGGTAACTCGGTGCAGATTTTGTATATTCACATATATTAAAACGCATCAATAACTGAACTATAAAAGGAGTAACAAACTACTACTGTGATGGATTATACCAGAAACAGCTACCTAGAAGACAGCCACAAAAAAAATGCTGACAATCTCCAAAACCATAGTTTCAAAAACAGTCACCAGTGATGCAAAGCAGTATATGGAACTAAAACTTTAAAGAACTCCTTTAGAGCAGCATCTTTTTCTCTCTGTTGTACAGTATGTATGCCACATTTCAGATTCTCTCTAAGCAAAGAAATGCACTGGACTGCACTCAAAAACATTATATGGGGAAAAAAAAAGGACACAAAATTTATTGAGCATATTATATTTCCATTTCAACAGTCAACATAAGTACATTTAGGGCAGGCTGCCCAGCAGCATTTAAGAGCAGGGTAAATCTTGAGGGCCTAGCAAAGCTGCCTAATGGTCAAAATAGGTTGAGGCTGTTATTGTCAAACAGAAAAGGTCTGGATAAAGCAACACTGTTCCACTATCCATTACTGCCTGAACAACAACACAAGCTAGTGCACAGGATATAATCTCCACTTTTTAATAATATATATTCCAATATGAATCCAAGTGCAACTTACAAAATGTGCAATTTAAAGACAAGGGTTCTGTGCCAGCCTTAAGTATTTTGATATGGGATTTTATAGAACAGAAGTACCAATGAGCATGTTTTTTGTGTGTGAAACTGAGCAGCAGTCATCAATAATGTACAAAAGGAAACATTACTAGAACATGAGTACATCTGTTGAGCTCAAAGCACGTACACTACGTACGCTGGAAAACACCTGAAATCAACCAGCATGCGAGATGCGTAACCACATGGCAGCCACAGAGCACTCTTCAGGTAACCAATATTTGTGACAAATACACAGGCTGTTGATAACAGGAGTAATTCAGCACAGATCTGTAAGTGTACTCAAAGAATAAGAAAAAAAATCAAAGCATATTCTGCAGCATGAAGAAAAAAAGATTTCACTAAAAATAGCATGCCCTCACAAAGAAAAAAATATTAACTTAGATCGATATTCAATATATAACAAGATGAATTAGGCTGGGTGATGGCATAATTATATATACAGTGCCTTGCGAAAGTATTCAGCCCCCTTGAACTTTTCAACCTTTTGCCACATTTCAGGCTTCAAACATAAAGATATAAAATTTTAATTTTTTGTGAAGAATCAACAACAAGTGGGACACAATCGTGAAGTGGAATGAAATTTATTGGATGTGTCAAACTTCTTTAAGAAATAAAAAACTGAAAAGTGGGGCGTGCAATATTATTCGGCCCCCTTACTTTCAGTGCAGCAAACTCACTCCAGAAGTTCAGTGAGGATCTCTGAATGATCCAATGTTGTCCCAAATGACTGATGATGATAAATAGAATCCACCTGTGTGTAATCAAGTCTCCGTATAAATGCACCTGCTCTGTGATAGTCTCAGGGTTCTGTTCCAAGTGCAGAGAGCATCATGAAGACCAAGGAACACACCAGGCAGGTCCGAGATACTGTTGTGGAGAAGTTTAAAGCCAGATTTGCGTACAAAAAGATTTCCCAAGCTTTAAACATCCCAAGGAGCACTGTGCAAGCAATCATACTGAAATGGAAGGAGTATCAGACCACTGCAAATCTACCAAGACCCGGCCGTCCCTCTAAACTTTCATCTCAAACAAGGAGAAGACTGATCAGAGATGCAGCCAAGAGGCCCATGATCACTCTGGATGAACCGCAGAGATCTACAGCTGAGGTGGGAGAGTCTGTCCATAGGACAACAATCAGTCGTACACTGCACAAATCTGGCCTTTATGGAAGAGTGGCAAGAAGAAAGCCATTTCTCAAAGATATCCATAAAAAGTCTTGTTTAAAGTTTGCCACAAGCCACCTGGGAGACACACCAAACATGTGGAAGAAGGTGCTCTGGTCAGATGAAACTAAAATTAAACTGTTTGGCCACAATGCAAAACGATATGTTTGGCGTAAAAGCAACACAGCTCATCACCCTGAGCACACCATCCCCACTGTCAAACATGGTGGTGGCAGCATCATGGTTTGGGCCTGCTTTTCATCAGCAGGGACAGGGAAGATGGTCACAATTGATGGGAAGATGGATGGGGCCAAATACAGGACCATTCTAGAAGAAAACCTGTTGAGTCTGCAAGAGACCTGAGACTGGGACGGAGATTTATCTTCCAACAAGACAATGATCCAAAACATAAAGCCAAATCTACAATGGAGTGGTTCACAAATAAACGTATCCAGGTGTTGGAATGGACAAGTCAAAGTCCAGACCTGAATCCAATCGAGAATCTGTGGAAAGAGCTGAAGACTGCTGTTCCCTTCTTTGCAAGGAAGAATGGGCAAGAATTTCAGTCTCTCGATGTGCAAAACTGATAGAGACATACCCCAAGAGACTTGCAGCTGTAATTGCAGCAAAAGGTGGCGCTACAAAGTATTAACGCAAGGGGGCCGAATAATATTGCACGCCCCACTTTTCAGTTTTTTATTTGTTAAAAAATTGACACATCCAATAAATTTCATTCCACTTCACGATTGTGTCCCAGTTGTTGTTGATTCTTCACAAAAAATTACAATTTTATATCTTTGAAGCCTGAAATGTGGCAAAAGGTTGAAAAGTTCAAGGGGGCCAAATACTTTCGCAAGGCAATGTGTGTGTGTATATGTATATATATATATATATATATATATATGAATCATCACAGTAACTGCAAAAACATGTCAGTTTTAAAGGCAAAAATGCTTGAAAACGCTTCTAAAAGCATGTGTGCTACCAACAATTGTTTAGGGTCATAATGATTGGGGTTGTGTTAGTCTCAGCCTTTTCTAATAGGTGTTACAAATGATGAAACATGTTTGTGGTTGCCTGTTTTGAATGCATGTACCCTGCTGTGCAGCAGCTGCTTTTGTTGGTCAGTGTAAATGCAGCCTTCTTCAAACTTCTTAAGTTTAGTGATCTTTCCTGTCTTCACCTTTCAAGCATGCACAACATTTCTGTGCATGCACAAAACATCACTATTATACTTAACATTTATATAACTTCTGTTTAATTTTTATTAAGGAAAATTGTGTTGCAAATACACCCATCAACCACAACCCAAATAAACTCTGATGCAGACCAAGCACCCTTAGCCACACATGGCAAAAACAATGACATCTCCCAGCAGAACAATGCAGCCTGCCACACCAAAAAAAAAAAAAACTCTGAAGAACAAAAACAAAGACCCCAAAGCACTGACCTGCAAGATACCCTAATCTCATTCTGATCAAGCAGCCTCAGCCCAGTGCCATCACAGGCCACAGAGGGTTGGAATAGCTTTGCTGGCATGAGGAAGACCAGCACAATATCCAGCAGGTGGTTTTTAAGTAGCACTTATTGTTATGTTTTCATTACCCAACACTAAAATAAAATTTTGTAAAAAATGCTACTGTAAATTAATTTCATAACTCTACAAGGGGAGTTATTTCTTTGGTTTGGGAATGTATTTTTTTTAATCCTGCAATGTAGAAAATGTTTTTCATCCATCCATCCATTCACTTCCGCTTATCCTGTTCAGGGTCGCGGGGGGGGGGGGCTGGAGCCTATCCCAGCTGTCACAGGGTGAGAGGCAGGGTACACCCTGTACAGGTCGCCAGCCTGTGGCAGGGCCAACACAGAAACACAGACAATCATTCACACTTACATTCATACCTATGGGCAATTTAGATTGGCCAATTAACCTAACCCCAGTAAAAAATGTTAAAGTTTTTCATTCAGATGGTTAGAAAATCATTTAGAGCTGTCAAAGTTTGCCTTTAACTTCTTTTCCAAACAACACACTTTACTCTGGAATTCAAGTGTAATGACAATACATAAAAGAGCACAAACAGTGGCTTTGCGAAAGGCCTGCTCAAGAATGGAGACGTCGGATAACTTGCTGCTTATGAGGAAATGCCTGAAGCAGAAATTCCTAATTTCTACAAGATGTACCATCTGTATCTGCAGCTCATCCGTCGACACTAAACTTAAGCCTGACAGATAATAAACTCAGCCTCTGTGCGTGGTGGCTGCTGATCAGCTGTACAAACAGGAAGGAGTTCCTCTGTTGGAGCTCCCTGCCTCATTAAGTAAAAGTATTATAAATGCAGCTGTTAAACGAAACGCCTGAACATCACTGTTAAAGCAGCAGACTTTCACACGGGGACGTCGCAGCCTGCTGAGCCACTAAACTCTCTACGCTGTTACACTTTTTGGATGGATGATAAAAAAAATCTTTACCACAATTAAAAGAAGTTTAGCAATTTTACAGATCCCACCAGTTATGTGAGTTTGACTTTAAGTCCTGCAAATAACAAAAATAAGGGGGGGGAGTGCGGCCTCAAAATAGCGCCGCCATACTCTGTTGTGTTGGTTTTGCAGTGCAACAGCACCTACGTTAGCCACCAAGCTAGCTAGCGAGCACTACTGACTTGACTGAGGCAGGCTGAAATATCTAGCTGCTAGCTTAAGCTGATTTGTGTATTTGTACAGCTTTGCTTTGACAGACAAGACTGGAATGTCTGTACCATGGAAATATTTCAGTGTGCTGCTGTGGAGTTTCATATGTGGTGGAAATGCACAGACACATTTGGGGGCAAAAACAAGTAAAGGACCAGCTCCATCGCGTCCACTAGCATTTTGGCTAGCTGACGCGTAGCTAGCAAGTCAAACTCTCTTTGATAACGTTACAGAAAAAGGCAGCCCTTTGCCGGAAGTGCACTGCTTATTTTGGAACATACAACCCCACGAATCCCCCTGAAACATAGTTATCTGTACCACAGTATGATTAGTGCTTGCTCTTCGATACAAATATAATGTTTTACGAAGTAGAATGTAATATAAACACCAATGTTTTAATTCCTACCCACCGCTCATGACGACATTCGCTCTCCGCGAGCCTTGCAGACCGAGCCCATGGAGGAATCCGCCCGCGCTGCTACACCAATCCACGGACAATGGAGAGTTGAACGACGTCCGCTCCCACCAGCAGCCTTCAGCTGTCTTTGTGATCGAAGTCCACCTGAGCCAATCGCGACGTGAGATTTCTGTACGTCAGTCGATGGATGACGGTTTGGCCAATGGAATATCGAGATTGTGATCCGTGGGGCGGTTCAAAGAGGACAGACCTGGAACTAGCGAGTGCCCTATTACAGCAAGAGCGCTGCTTTACTGACGTCCCTGACGGCCAATGTGATCTTTGAGGGGCAGTTCGGTCAAAATAAGAATGGCAGCTGCGTTGATCAATGAGCTTTAAGTCAGTGGTGCCTGACATGTTAAAACTGTGCCACTGTGCATTGTAAGGAGCGGACCGTTATGTGGAATAAAGACTGCGCTTAATCAATATAAAGACTGCGCTTAATCAATATGAGCGGATTATATGTTTATTTTATAGCTGTGAACATAATGTTGCATTGTTATATGTGTTGCTGCATATTTTTGATAGTTCTGAGTTTGACTATACTCAGAGGTTGGAAGTCCAAATACTTCGTTACTTCTACTTAAGTAGAATTTTCAGGTGTCTGTAATTGAGTATTTATTTTGCTGACAACTTTTTACTTTTGCTCCCTACATTGTTACACAAATATCTGTATTTTTTACTCCTTACATTTTCAAAACAGACCCGTTACTTTAGGTTTCAGATATTTGAGGGAAGTATTTATTTTTTGGTTGCTGTGCCTTCAAACATCAAACCGATCTGGGCCTACATGGAGGAACAATAACACATAAGCGACAATTCTACTGGTTTATCCTCCATCACCAGGGCTTATCACATACAAAGAGATTAAAGAGACAAAACCATATAATTTATGTATCATTTATAGTGCTATAATCAGGGTTTACAGCAGGTCTGACCGAGTGCAGATGTCCGTAATTTGTGGTACTTCAACATCTAACTAGTGGTACTGAAGATAAGCAAAAATAAAGGGAGTAACGTCTTGTAGGTAAATGAAACGTTTCTAAATGCTCAACAAATATCAGCAAACACACAAGGTGTCTGCAGTATATCACACAGTGTGTCTGCTAGCTAAAAGAAGAGCTGCTGTATTTCCAGGGAGAGAAAAGAAATAGCAAAAACTTCAAGGAGGGAGAAAGATGTAAGAGGACAGGAGAGGAAGAAGAGAGGTTAGATTTAAAGGTAAGGACTGCAAAACAAACTGAGGTATATTACCTTTGTATAATTCAAAGATTGTATGAAAATACTCTGCAGTTTAGTGTGTGATAAACAGGTTAGTTTGGTGTACTGTATTTACAGTAAAGCTCTGTGTTGGACTAGTGCACAAAGGCTGTGTTCATGGTCAGAGTTACAGGTTACATCAGTGCAGCAGAGATGAGTTTGAATCAAGCTGTTGATGCTGAGATTCATTCACTGAATTCAGCATTTATACAGCACGTATGCTTTCAGTGTAGGGGATGGAAATCAGCCAAGATAGCTGTGAAATACTGGATTACATCTTTTTGAATCCAGTTCATTCACAGAGAGCAGTAAACCTCAGAGCAGCAGCAGCAGGTCAGCTGATCCCAGCCTGCACACCAACATCATTTACTGGAGCTCACGATAGAAAATTGTGATTTTTCTCCCCATGCGGTGCCACTACAACTGATCTTAGGGTTCCTACACCTGCTGAATCCCACTGTAACCCCTGAGTATCCTCATGTTTGTGTTTTGGTGTAGAGGCACAGTCACCAGCAGTGATTCCTGGTGGACTGCGAATGTACTGCAGGTGGACCGCAGTAATAACAGTAATTGAAATTACTCACAAGTGTGCATAGTTACATATTTATATAAATGGATTTATTTATATAAAAAGTGAGTTAAAACTGGTAATAGGAAGTGGTTACTTTGTGATACTGATAAAAAAGTGCCTTTAGGCAACTGTTTGTTGTGATTTGGCGCTATATAAATATAATTGAATTGAATTGAATTGAATTGAATTGATATTGCTCATTACTCTGACCTAAATTTACTGCCCTTGTATTGGAGTTTGTGTACCAGTGGCCAGTAGGTTGCTTAATGGCATTAGCACTTTACATGTGACTGGGTAGTGTTAGCAATTTATAGCCAACAGCCTGTGTTCATGTTTTTTTAAATAAAATTTTCACTTTTTCTTGTATTATGATGAGAGTGAAGACAGGCTTTTAGGCAGGAAAATTTCACAGGCCGGTGCTATCGGACGACAAGCCTTTTATTCTTAGCCTATTGTTTTCAACACAGCCTTCACAATAGGCTGTAGTTTTACCCTGAAAGGCTCTTTGACATCTGGCCCTCTGCTTGTGTGTTAACTGCTAATGCAGCAGTGGATGCACCATTCAAGCCATTAGCTGATCTGATGTCAAAGCTCCACCGATCAATACACCGCAGGCTGTACTGATTGACAGATTATGAGACAATGGCCCTGTTGTCACATTAAAGGCAAATCACTCTCTTTGTTCTCTTTTTGCCTTTTGGTCACTTTGGATGCATTTGTGATCATTTTTGCACGTGTTTCATTTGTCTGCTTCTGGTCACCTTTGGTTCTTCATGGTTGTTTTGAAACTGTGTGGACATTTTTCACTTTTGTGCCTCCTTTTTTTCCTTTTGTTTTCTGTCTTCACATAGATTTTGCACTGATTTGTCATTAGCTGTCTCCACTTAATTGGCTCTCTCTATGGTTGGTTTGCAACTCTGGTCCCATTTCTGTTTTGCTTACTGTTTTGAGCCTCTTACTATACTGATTTTAAAAAACTACTCTCTTTGATCTAATTAAGGCAATCACCAACTTTGTTTGATTTCTGATATCTACCTTGATAAAAGACTAACTCACTCAAACAAAATTGTGCTGCATGTTTCCATGCTGTCTTTGTGAGCATGCTGACACAGATATGTAGGATCTCTGCTATTGGACTGTGATGAATGTGATCCAGATATTCAAGTTCTCCTTAAGATGATTTCCATAACATTTGTTATTTACTGTCTTTGGATCTAGTGCCATCATCAGGTGAGTATTTCTATTTTAATATTTTGGTAAGTGATGAATCAACTGGATTATTGTAGAATATATTAGAGCAGATAGAAACACAGTGATTATTAGGAGTCAGGTATACAGTGTACATTTGTAATTTGTACCTTTAACAAGCAGACATTTGGTTTACAGCGCTGAACTCCAGTTACAGTTTTTACTGGTAAAAATGTATTTTTTTACCAGAAGCAAATAAAGTGCTTAATGCTGTAAAACAGTACTAATACTGTAATACTGCCAATGAAAATATAATAATAATACAGTAAAAACGTTTGCAGTAAGTTACTGGCAGCTGGATGCCAGAGGTGCCCAATCTGTTTACTTCTTACGTCCTACTTGAGAACTTTATTTAAGAAAATATTTGATGTAGGACATGTTCTTACACACACACACACACACACACACACACACACACACACACACACACACACACACACACACACACACACAATATATATATATATATATATATATATATATATATATATATATATATATATATATATATATATATATATATATATATATATATATATATATATATATGAGATATCTGCTGTTATCTTTAGATCATTCAGACTCTGAGTGGATCCTGAGGGATTTAAGTACTGAAGACTAGGGACTTCTCTGTCTGGATTTGTGTTCAAACCCAACAAGACAGGCTGACATGATCCCAGCTCTGCCACTGAGGGGATGCTCAACCTGTGGAGAGAATGTGCCCGTGGTGGCTGTCAGTCCCATCTGTCAGCATCAAAATCAGCAGAGCTGGCCCCCAGCACTTTCAGCCAACATGTAGGCTATGATGAGCTGTCCCTCTTTTTCACTGGATCACTCCCAATGGCTCCATTCACATCCACAATGCATGTAGCGCCTTTTCATATAGGCTTTTCCCAAAGAGTACTCTTGACCTTATTCACATTCAGACCTCTTTCATTTCTCCCCAGTGCGTCCTCTCCCTGCATCACTGCATGAGTTTTTTAAGTGCTTGGGAAACCAGAGTCCTGCTTTTAGTTAAAGCCCTTTCTCCCTCTTCACCTCAAGTGTGCTGTAGTTGGCTTGATGAAGGATGCAGATACTGTCTCTCACCTTCTCCCCAGGCACCTCTGTGGAGAGCCTCAGAGAGAAAGTGCTGCATAATTTAACTGAGATATCTCACTTTTATCACTTAACAGGCTTCATGAGCAAGCCAAAGCTGTGGCAGGAGTTTTCAGCCTTAAACATTTCAAAGAGAATAGCTGACATTAAAAAATGAAGCACTCTCTGTGCTAAGAACTCACAAGCACAAGCTGTGAAGCAAAGATGTGATCTTCAGCTCTCTTTTTTTGACATTTTATAGGCCAAATGGTATACTTACTTACTTAATGTAAATCATTTAATTTAATTAAAAATGAAAATAATCAAACTGAAAAAAAAAAGCCACACAATAATGTTTATTTTTTTTCATTTTTTACTGAAAAAGCTGAGCCAGTGGCCAGCTTCAGGGTACCGAGAAACAGAATGAGCAAAATACACCTGGGCATTTCAACAAATAAAACAAACAGGTAGAGAGCAGTCGCAGATGATATACACATTCAGAGGCAGGGCATTTTGGCAATAATCAGATGTTCTCAGATTCAGTATTGCCAGTTCAGTTGAGGGTTTCATTTAAGTTTCATCTTTAATTGATTGATCAGCTTGATGGTAAAAGAAAACATCTCCCCCAAAGCAGAAAGACACATCAAACCACCCATTTGTATTGTAAACTAGATTTCTGAGGAAGTATTTTTTTCTCTTTGGTATTTCAATATTTCTGTGAATATATATAGTCTGAACGTTACAACATGAAGTTGACTGGGCTATTTGAGAGCAACAAATAAAGAACAGGAGTTTTAATAGACCAGAATGCAATGCAGCAGGACCTGGTGTATAAAAGTCGGGAACATGTGAAATCAGTGACAACCTTTCTGTTCAATAATTTTATCAACCGTAGTAACGGCTGTCTCTTTACATTGTGGCTCAGTAATCAAAAATAAAGGAATTAAGTCTATCTGGAGGTTGTTTTAGGCGTTCTTGGCAGAAGACAAGGCAAAAACATGAATCATCAGAATCCACAGCATAGCTCAAACTGATATCAACCAGCACCTGCAGGTGCCATTTCTGTTTGATTTACATTGCAAAGACAGCTTAGGATATATTGTTTTCACTAATATGGGACATTTCATACTCAGAAGAATCTGGCAAATATTTAATGGCCAATAGAAAAGCTTTTTGGTTTAGCCTATGAGAGGAGAGCAGTCTCTTAAAGCTGTGCCTCTCCTAAAGCTCAAACTTTCTTTCACACCATAAATTAATTAACTCTGTGAATGCAGAAAGAGATTCACTCACCAGTCACTTTGTAGTTAAACCTTGCTTAGCACCCTTTTTAGCTCCAGAACTGCCTTAATTTTTTGTGGCACAGTTTCAACAAGGTGCTGGTAACCATTCCTCAGAGACTTTTGGTCCATATTGACATGATAGCATCACACAGTTCCTGCACATTTGTCAGCTAAACATCTATAATGCAAATCTCTCATTCCACCACATGCCAGAGGTGCTCTGTTGGATTGAGATCTGCTGATTGTAGAGGCCATATGAGTACAGTGAACTCATTTTCATGTTCAAGAAAAGAGTTTGAGATAATTTGATCTTTGTGGCACAGCATGTTACCCTGCTGGGAGCAGCCATCAGGAGAGTGGTATACTGTGGTCACGAAAGGATGGACATGGTCAGCAATAACACTCAGTTGGGCTGTGGCATTTAAATGATGCTCAGTTGGTACTAAGAGGGACAAAGTGTGCCAAGAAAATATCCCCCACACCATTACACCAGCAGCAGCAGATTTTGACCCTACCATTCAAATGTTACAGCAGAAATTGAGACTCATCAGACCAGGTAACATTTTTCCAATCTTGTGTTGTCCTATTTTGGTGGACCAGTGCAAATTGCAGCCTCAGTTTGCCATTCTTAGCTGACAGGAATGGCTTCCAGTGTGCTCTTCTGCTGCTATAGCCTATCTGCTTCAAGGTTCAATGTGTTTAGAAATGCTCTTCTGCATATCTGTATTGTAACAAGTGATTAATGAGTAACCTTTGTCTTCCTATCAACTCAAAGCAGTCTGGAAAAGATTCCTCTATCCTTTGACACCAACAAGGCATTTTCACCCACAGAACAGCCACTCACTGGATATTTTCTCTTTCACTGTCCTCTGTAAACCGTAAAGATACGAACTCTCAGCTGCTCTGGCAGCCAACAGGTACAAAATCTCCAGGGAACACGGGGAAGACTTAAAGTAAAACTGTTTGTATCGAGAATTCAGAGCTGACATTTGGGTGATGTGATTGCTACAAAATGATTAAGTAACAACTCCTGGCAAGTTATTTACGTAACAGAAGTGAGTGTTTAAAAAAAGCCATCCAGTTTTGCAACAGGAGTTACAGGGAAAATTGCCTATTGTCACTTTTTTTTAAAAGAAAATATAGCTGGCACACTTATTAATGTATAATAAATAACTGGTGTTGGTTGCTGCAATGCCACAGTTGATGTGTTCTTCAATGCCTTTCCTCAAATTGCAACACAGCATGTTAGAGGACTTTAAACAAAATGCAGAAACATACTCACAGGATTTAGTTGATTCATAGGGTTTGACTTTTTCAGATGACTTTATAGGCCTCTGTGGCCCTGCCTCTGTGTGTATAGCAATACTGTGGACATCTTTTAATCCAGAAATCCCCCATTTTGACAGAATGGAAGGAAAAACAAGGAAATGGCAGCAAACAACAGTTGTACCAATTGACCAGTGCATTGTGTTTTAAAAGTCCATTTCAGCAGGTTCAGGAAATTGAGTTCATAATTCAGGCTCTGTTTTTGTGCCTGTCCACATGTTTTCAGGTGAGCATGTCTCTGCAGTTCCTCCTCAGCAGTCACTGAGTCCTCTGCATTTGCACTTCTTCTCAACATTTGCCCCACCATTCAACTGCAAGCACACATCCCTCCTCTCATTAGTCCAAATCCACACATTGGAGGGTCCATCCCAGTCCAACTGGACACACAGATTTCCAGGGACTCTGATTGGCCAATGCTGGAAGACTGGTAGACCAGTACAGATCAGTCCTCCATAAGAAACCTGGAGAAGAGAGTAAAGCTGTGTATATTAATGCTTTGTATTAAAATTACACCAGGATATTTGGACTGGCTTTCTTTGTTTTTCATCACTAATTCATATGACTACTTTCATTGTATTCAACCAATAAATAATCTATATTTGAAAAAGTAACAAAAAAATTACTTGAATTTAATTTTCTGTATGCTCAAACAAGATCTTCTAGAAATCAACAACTTGGTGTTGATAAACTAACTCACTCGAGCTGAGAAGATCTCTGCTGCTACGTCTGCGACTCGGCCTCTTGCTCTACTCCCACCACCCTCCGGATGCTCTTGATTGACAGGTACATCTCCTCCTCGGGGTCGTAGTAATAAAACTTACTCAGGTAGGAGATCAGCGGTCTGGAAAGAGGCAAAAATATACACATAGAAATAAAATCAGCAACCAAACTCAAAGGCTGGATACAGAGATGAAGAGTCGGAACATCAGCACAAAAGTCCATGGAAATCCATTCAAGATTTTTTGAACCCAACCTCAGGTCTTGGTTACATACAAACTAAACTATGCTTGTACATACTGTAGTTATAGAAAACAAAATGCATCGCCTTTCTTCCCTATCCGAATTATGTGGTTGGATTTGTCTGCTGAAAGGTTAAAATCTGCCAGGATGATTAATGGTACATAAAGAGTTCATTGTTTATCCTCATAAAGCACGACCACAAGACAACATCTTGGAAAACAGGAGCATTACTGGGGACACAGAGTTTTCCAGCAAGTGATGACATGACTATTAGCAGCTGAGTACCTGGGCAGTGGAAGCTCTTGGATGTGGTCGATGCGAACTATTTGTCGGATGCAGAAGCGACAGAGGTGTTGAAGTGATTTCACGTTGCTGAAGCGAGAGACAGGATACAGCAGCTGCACCGGAGTGGGAGGTAGCCCTGTGACAAGGAGAAACGCTTTACTCAGTGACACATTTTGATGTCGCCAAACACTTTTTTCCACCAGTGTCCTTTCCCAGTGTGACTTTGGGCATGCTGGTGGCCCAGTGGCTATAGCATGTAGCCCAGTTTGATTACCGCTAGAGGGCTTTGTTGTACATCATTCACCCTCTTTGTTTCCTCATTCCAGCTGTTGTGTCTATACCTTAATGGCCAAAAAATGTCCCCTCTATTTTACACAAATATATAGTTGTACTTGGTTTGAAACTTGCAGGGGTTTCCTTAAAGGGGACACTAGTTTTCAGCTCCATATTTTTATTCTTGGAATCTACTAGAGCAGCTTTGCTTCATTTGCAATTAGTCTGTATTTATCATGTCGGCTTTGATCTGGCCCATCAGTTCATCCTTTCCTCTTTTAAGCCAGCTTCTCTTTGTAAACAGGATAGCTGAACTCTTTGGCATCAAACAGAGACAAGAGCAGAAAAACGAATGTGAAACTGAGCTCTCAGAGCAGTGTGAAGTCTAAACTTCTGGCTTACAGGGATTAATTGTACACACGCTGACCTCATCAGTATCAGCACTGTAACAGTAGACCACTTTGACACAGCTATCAAACCAAGATTGTTTTTGTGGAGTGGTGGTTTTAACTAACCTGTTGGACTTGAGTCAAGTATTGATGCTCTTTTAGCTTTTTGGTCTCTACAGATGCCTGAGGGAAATCTCTCTCTCTCTCTCTCTCTCTCTCTCTCTCTCTCTGCTAAAAACAGTGTGTTTTTGAAGCTTTTCCTCTGGCTGAAAATGACATTATCTAGTCAGTGGGAATTAAATAAACCAGTAAAGTTGCAGTTGTACAGGGAAACAATGAGCTGAAATTCAATATAAAGCTCCCAAAAGCCCATGGCAGCAGCAGATACAGCTGGTTCAATGCTACAAGATGCCTCACACATTACATATTAAATCTGAAAGTATAGATGACAGCATCTTTGAACAAACTGATTCTGAAGTGTTTAGCCTGGATTATTCAGACAAGCGTCAATAACGTATTTGCTAGAGTAGTGGAGGAGTAATCCAAATTTGCTGCTTTGGTGAGTGTTTCTGTCTCAAGACTTAGTTTAACATAATTATTAGTCAAAAACTTATTTTACTCTGACCAATTTATGAGTTCATAATTCATAAAAATTTTGTAGAGCACAAATATATTTCCCAATCAGAAGACACAATGATATTTCTCATACTTGTTTTCATCAAGCTGGATGGTGTGATGAAGTAGGCTACTGTGACTTTTCTGATATATGTTGTGCTGAGTACCACATACATCACATTTTAACTGCTAACTGCATGTTGGCACTTTTCTCATGAGGGGTAAACTTGCTTACTACTCAGTGGTATGTGCATAAAGTGCTCAGGAAAGTATGTATGGATGCAGTAAATAGTACCGCATACACTTAATGGACTATACACAAACTAGTACAAATGTACTTGAAGGCATAAATGCCCCACACAGATGCCTTTGCATAATCATGATTCAGAAGCTAAATGTACACAAAAAGACGGTCACATACATGTTCCTCTTTTCCTCCCTCTCTCTCAGGGACTTCTCACTAAGTGGTAACTCACATGCATTATATAGTGCCTATGTTGTTTTACCTGGGACTCTGGAGCGCAGGAAGTAGAGGAATTTGCCGTTCTTGGAGTGCATGATGGCTCGCTCGATGAACTCCACCACAGAGTGGCAGCGGTCCTCAAACTTCGGGTGACACCACAAACTGAACGTCCCTGCAGGCAGTAAAAGAGGAATATGTTTTCCTGTATGTACTGTAATATGTGTACTTTTTTAATATCTATAAATCATAACTGCATGAATAATTAAACATTTGCATGTCAAACAATCCTGTATGAGCATCTATATGATAACTAAGGAGAATGATTTAGCTGTTTCACCGTATATGCATCATACTCAGGGTCTTCAAGTCACCTGCCCCCCCCCCAAAAAACTGTTCTGACTGGTTGAGCAGCCCAAACAAATCTGTCCAATCTACCAATAAATCAATTTCACATACATTTCTTCTGGCATGCACCACTCTTTATCCTTCTAGATGGTTTTGGTGTGAATTGCCCAATTTGGGATATATCACCTTTAAATCTGTCTGCCTTCACTTAGCGGCGCCTGAAGTGCCAAAAAGTGCAACTGAAACACTCAGCAACACTGTCTCTGTCATGACCCAGATGCCCAAAAACATTTGCAAACCTTTTTGTGAACAGTTTTATGTAGGAGCTTTTTACTATCTACTGCCAAAAAAGGGCATGCAGCTAGCTAACATTACAGCTAAAATGAGGGGGTGAACCAGTCAACGTTTATTTCCTGTCACACTCATCCATATGAGCCTCTCATCACAGGTATGTGCACGCCTCATGCTGCACAGTAATACAGTTGGTGAGTGTAGTTTGTTAAAAAAAAAAAAGTTCCTACAAAAAAAGTAGTTCCTACATCAACTTTGGTAGACACCGCCGATGAGGCAGATGTCACTTAGTTCCATTATATTCAGTAAATGAAGACAATTTCTCTCAAATTGGACAACTCCCCCAAAACAGTCTCAGTGGTATCAGACAGGCCACAGCTAAAATACATGATTTTGATTTTGTCTTTGAATTGCCCCTTTATTGTTGCAGATATATTTGGTTGAGTCTTCTGTATTTCCAGTGGGTCTGTGCAATTAACTGTGTTTTCACAGTTTTCAGCATTTCTGACTACTGTGCATGTGCCATCCATTTGGTGGAGATGACTTAAAGTTGCAGTCCCCTTTTTTTTCCCTATTATATTTCCTTTTTGGGTTGGGGGTTGCCTTAGGTCACTTACAGACAAGAAACTGATCTCAGTGAAACTAAATAAACCAAATAAAACCTCAAGTCATTATGCAAAGCTGGGCTAACCAATATTTAATGCATTTACACATCTCCATCTAATGAAGATAGAAAATTACAACGGTGCAGTTCAAATACATAATACTGTATTTGAAATGCTAAGTAAGTGTAGAATAGTAAACCAACAGTGGGTGTAGTCATCCAAAAATAAATAAACAGTATAAAATTATTTACAACCAGCCAACGAGTGACTTGACTTCCCGTTGGCTGTGCAGTGATTATTTCCCTTTAAGCCTTCCTGCCCTGAATTCATGCTGGGTCTCGATGCATTCATGCAAACAAGACTGCACTGATGTGAACATGTTGTGTCAGTCAGGGCTACATATCCGTAATAATGAATGTGTTTCCAGGCAGGACTCTGTGACCGTGTAATGGTGACTCATTAATGTACAGCCCCAGTTATGTACATCTCTATGGGAGCATGTGACTGGAGTATGTGACACATACAGTACATCTTTTACAAGTCACCTTGTTAGTTTTTAACACATGTAGGGCGTGTGCAGATATGCATGTGGTGTCGTGCTTCATGCATTTTTGCCACGGTACAGCAGCTACAGTAACGTCAGATAACCTTTTTTTGGAGTTTTGAATAAAACTGTTTTTTGAGGCCAGTAGCTTATATACCAATATAGAGCTAATAGACTTTAAAACAGCTCAGTTATTTATATAGTTATAATTTTTTTGTTTCCTTGGCACAAAGGCAGATAAATAACATTAAACATGTCCTATCAGCATTGGGTATCTGTCAAATGATGCTGCTTTCAAACTCCGATTTTTACACAGAGAGCTTCCCAGGTTTTGTTTAAAGCGGCATGAATCTTTTTCATGTTATAATATTTACAGACTGCTGGTTCGTATTTTTCCTTATGGGGTAAATTAGGTATGGTATGTGTTGTTATCCTGTTAATTAATTGTAGAACTACAGTTTGGAGTTCAAAACAATTAATTGTATTTGGGAACAAATCAAATTATCTGACTTTATCACATCTTTTGTTATTTATAACTTTGCACAACAAAGTTAAGATTCATTCAAAATCAAATCATGCCAAAGTGTTTTCTCCATCTTCTCCATTCATTAATTATGTTATTTTATTTTATTTTTTTTGCCTTAAATGTATGAACACTTTCACTTTTGGTTATTTTCCTCATTTGAGACCGCAGTTCAATTCCCCAGGTCATTTTAACACTTTCTTTGATATTAATTTCACAATTATTTGCTCAGCTGAGGTGAGAAAAAAGATTATTATTTTTGGGTTAATGCAGTTACCACCCAGGAGACTTTCAGCAGTATTTATGATGCAGGCACAAAGCATCCTCTGTGTTCAGATTCATTTGTTTCAAAGTCTCGCTGCCTGTAATGAAAAAATGACACTGTGTGTCCATGTACTCAAATAAATAGACTGCATTTTTCTGATTATTTTTACATTTTGCCATGACACCAGGGTGAATATGAAAACTTATTTCCAACTCTTCTCCAACTATGGACAATATAAAACTCTTCTTCTGTCTGAACTAACCTTGGTCTTTAGATTAGCTTCTCAGATGGAGCAGACTTTTGTCATCACTCATTATTTGAAGAACTAATCCTGTCCAACTGCTGTTGTAAAAATCCATTAGTTCCAGCCTCTATTATAATTTTAAAAAGCAGTTAATAAATGCTGCTAGTTGTTATTGTGTTGCATCTGTTAGCAGAGCTCTGTGTACTGGGGCCTGTGCTGGTTTTACTGGTTTGGGTTTGAAATGTTTTTTATTGAACTTTTCTCATATTTTTCATTCTAACTATTCCATTAGACCATTATTCTTAAGCTTATTAACAGCTGTGAAATCATTTAGTTTTTTAAAAATGATTATTTAATAATTTATTAACTGTATGAAGCTCTGCACTCTGTATGCCATCCTTGGCTCTCTGATGCATACGTTGTTGTTTGGATCCTGCTGTGTCTGTCTGGCAATCACAACTCTGCGTGGCAGTCTGCAGAAACATCTTCATCTTTGATGATGTCATTTTTGACACATCAGTATTCATTAACATGTTGTCACCCATTAAGCACAGGTTCATTCCCCCATGCCTGTGTGTGAATAGCAGAAAACTTTTGTTTGGCCTCTTTTGATTACACTTTGCACAAAGGGCACGATGGGCAAAATGAAGTATAGAGCACAGTTTGACGTGCATACTTATGTGCACTGCTCAAAAAAATAAAGGGAACACTTAAACGACACAATATAACTCCAAGTAAATCAAACTCCTGTGAACTCAAACTGTCCACATAGGAAGCAACACTGATTGACAATCAATTTTACATGCTGTTGTGCAAATGGAATAGACAACAGGTGGAAATTATTGGCAATTAGCAAGACACACTCAATAAAGGAGTGGTTCTGCAGGTGGGGACCACAGACCACTTCTCAGTACCTATGCTTTCTGGCTGATGTTTTGGTCACTTTTGAATGTTGGTGGTGCTTTCACACTTCGTGGTAGCAGGAGACAGGCCAGTACACCAGGAGATGTGGAGGAGGCCGTAGGAGGGCAACAACCCAGCAGCAGGACCGCTACCTCCACCATTGTGCAAGGAGGAACAGGAGGAGCACTGCCAGAGCCCTGCAAAATGACCTCCAGCAGGCCACAAATGTGCATGTGTCTGCACAAACGGTTAGAAACGGACTCCATGAGGATGGTATGAGGGCCCGACATCCACAGATGGGAGTTGTGCTCACAGCTCAACACCGTGCAGGACGCTTGGCATTTGCCAGAGAACACCAGGATTGGCAAATTCGCCACTGGCGCCCTGTGCTCTTCACAGATGAAAGCAGGTTCACACTGAGCACATGTGACAGCCATGACAGTCTGGAGACGACGTGGAGTGCGATCTGCTGCCTGCAACATCCTTCAGCATGACCGGTTTGGCAGTGGGTCAGTAATGGTGTGGGGTGGCATTTCTTTGGAGGGCCGCACAGCCCTCCATGTGCTCGCCAGAGGTAGCATGACTGCCATTAGGTACCAAGATGAGATCCTCAGACCCCTTGTGAGACCACATGCTGGTGCGGTTGGCCCTGGGTTCCTCCTAATGCAAGACAATGCTAGACCTCATGTGGCTGGAGTGTGTCAGCAGTTCCTGCAAGATGAAGGCATTGAAGCTATGGACTGGCCCGCCCGTTCCCCAGACCTGAATCCGATTGAGCATATCTGGGACATCATGTCTCGCGCCATCCACCAACGTCACGTTGCACCACAGACTGTCCAGGAGTTGGCGGATGCTTTAGTCCAGGTCTGGGAGGAGATCCCTCAGGAGACCATCCACCACCTCATCAGGAGCATGCCCAGGCATTGTAGGGAGGTCATACAGGCACGTGTAGGCCACACACAATACTGAGCCTCATTTTGACTTGTTTTAAGGACATTACATCAAAGTTGGATCAGCCTGTAGTGTGTTTTTCCACTTTAATTTTGTGTGTGACTCCAAATCCAGGCCTCCATTGGTTAATAAATTTGATTTCCATTGATGATTTTTGTGTCATTTTGTTGTCAGCATATTCAACTTTGTACAAAGCAAAGTATTCAATGAGAATATTTCATTCATTCAGATCTAGCACGTGTTATTTGAGTGTTACCTTTATTTTTTTGAGCAGTGTATGATACTCAGCTTGCATGTGTAAAGGTCTTACATGACTCGTTGTGGTAGCGTGCTCACACATGTGTAGTGCGTGTCCACATTACATGCCTGAGTTGAATGACCAGCATATGGAGCTGTGTGAGGAGGTGTTTGTTTGTCCTCTTGAACCTCAATCTTTCTGTCTTTTTGTGGACCAATGGGGAGTTTTAGATTTACAGCGAGGACATTTGTGAAAACTGAATAATTTTTTTAGACATATAGACGTGAGCATGGGTCAAACTCTGAACATAACTGTAGTTTGCTTGATTCATCTTCTGCTAGGTTTTGTAGCCTCATAATTACTGAATAGACTCTGATTCAAAGTGAATCCTTTTAAACGTTTTAGTAAATTACAAAGTCAAGTATGTGCCAACTGAGGAGCATCACGAGGATTAGATCATTTATTTTATCTAATGATGTAAAATGTTTGCACTTCATCATTAGCAGGCATTCTTTCCTTTTAACTTCAAGCTGACAAATCTGAGCACAGGGAGAATGCAGAGAGACTACAGTGTGTGTTTTTCAGTGTGCAGTTGTGCATCAGTTTTATGGTTGACTCTGCCTTTTACTTCTTAACAAGAAGATTAAAAAAATGCACTCAACTTAAGACAAAAAAGGGGGCATGGTGTCCAAAGTGGGACTTCAAAAGGGTTAACCTGTACAAAGGTAAAAACCACCTTTACTTTTATTTCGTGATACATAAATCCTTATCTCCAAGTCTGACACACTGAACCTACAGCTTACCTTTGTTTTGGGGGTAATGGTTGGGCTTTTCCCTTTCCTTCACTGCTGACTTTGTTAGAACAATTATTTATTAATATGTAATATAAAAAAGAAAAACAAACAGAAAAGAAAAGAGGGCAAAATCTCTGACAGAATAAACCAAGGAGGTGTGGGAAATCAAATCAGTGCAGCCTACCCAGACCTCCCAGCTCAATCACCCTGCTGCCAGGATACACCACTCTATAAAAACTAAATAAGAACCCAAAACTAAACATCACAACATGAACTAGACAAAGTAAAGCATTACTAGAGAGATAATTACATCAACACGTGACTATTTTAATATCAGATTCACAATCAAGTGTTTGTCCAAGTGTTTGCAGCTGAAATTTTTTGGAATGCAATGACTCCCTCACAGCACCATTACCAAACCATCTGAGAAAGACAGCCTTGCAACATCATCAATGTAAAATCTGTGTTAACCTTTTAAGCTGTGAAGACATGGTTAATCCACCAGAATGATCCGTTTATAATAAAGAATGTGGCATCAAATTTAAAGGCTCCTTTTAACTAAAAACAGCCGCCAGGAGGGGTATTCATTTTTCTGCTGAGGCATCATCAAGACAGCGAGACACCAGACTATATGGCAAGCAGCACTGCAACATCTCCTAGTCCAGTTAAATCTAGTAAATATGCTAATTTATAGTATCACTGCTAATATTGTGTTGAATGATCGTGTTATGCTGTTGTGTTGCGTAATATGATCTTCTGTTACTGTATGGCGGATGTTTTATCTTTTATCTAGTTTAGAAGATTACACTAGGAAACTGGCCTTTGGGCTAACGCTGGCATAATTTCAGTAACACAATTAAAATGCATTGTTTCTGTTAAGTACATGAATAGTCCAAACTGAGACGTGTGTGTTTCCCACCTCGGTAGTGCTCCATGCGAGTGTGGTGTGTGACTCCCTGCGATCTGAAGCTGAGGCTCAGGATGTACCGAGGATCTGAGCTGTCTCGGACTAGGAAGGATCCATCCGGTTTACCCTTCAGCTTCATCTCTGCATCCTCCCAGTTCATGGGACCCCAGTACCAGCCGCACTGCAGGTGTTTTAATGCATGCAATCACAATGCATTACATATACACAAATACGTTCAGTGCATTCCCTTTGTAACCTTTGTAATGAACTGCAGATTAAAATTCAAATTTATCAGAACTTTTATAGGCAAAAACATTTTCTAAAAATTTGGTAAGCCAGTATAATTGCAAACTGCCTATAAATACTCTGGCATTAGGCTCACATATTTGTCCATATGCACCCAAACATTAAATAAAACTATTACATAAATCCTGATGCTTTGATTTCATATTAAAGAATATAAGTTGCATTTTGCATAGCTGACCTTACAATGACCATCAATATCATCTTACCTTCTCCAGTTCTCTCAGACTGGCGGTGAAGTTGCTGGCTTCCGACCGACGCAGCGCACACAGCATGGGGGGTGGAGCCTGTCTGATGGGGGGTGGAGCATCAGCTGGATTTGAATGAGGAAGGGCCCGAAGGAAAGCATCTATATCAGAGAAGTTAAAGGTTCAAAATTAAGTATTTTTAATATAAACATGTCCCATTCAACTAACTGGCACCCATTAGTTAATTATAATGAGAGCAGGAAGTCACTAATATTTCCCATCAGCCCTCAGGACTAATCTTACCATTGAGGCTGAGACTGTGCTGAATGGTGGTGTGGGAGGGAGGAGGAGGAGGAGGGAGAGGCAGAGGAAGAGACTGCAGAGAGGCGCCCATGACACTCACTAGGAAAGGCCCAGGCTGGGGCCCGCCTATATCATCTGGAAGAAGGACAGGCAGTAAGGGAGGAAGGCAAAGGAGGTAAATGATGACAGGAGGAAAGGAGGAGAGAGGAAAGAAGGAGTGAGGAATGATGTTAGGAAAGGTAGAGGAAGGAAGGAGGTTTTGTCAGCACCGTCGGACAGAAAATCTCAAGATCTTCACCTCTGCATTTATCGAACAGACTCTTCACTTATGTTTAATAAAACATAAAAATATGTCTTACTAGCAAACTCTAATGAAAAACAACTCTACTGTTTATTATTGTGTATAAAGACCAAAACCAAGTACGAATTTATCATAATAATAAGCACAGTGAGTGTAATTAAGCCTAATATACCTTGTTCCTCTGTGCTATACAGATGCAAGGCTGTCCAAAAACTATTAAACAGCTCTAAACAGCATGATTCATCATGTTTTGGTGACACAAATCAACTAAAATGAACTAAATCTACACAGCTTCATGTTCACCCTGCAGCAGCAGAAAACATTCTTTATCAGTACAAACTGGATCACCAAAAAGTAAAATCAGTGGAAGTAAAAATAGGCACACGGGACAGCTAAATGTTTTTTCCCCTTCTTTGCAATCCTGCCATTGATTGAAGTCATTGCATCCAGATTTCAAATTAAATCTGTAGTTTGCTGCTGACCTTTCAAAGCTTCCCCAATCAGATTACAGCAGATTATAAAAATTTGTCTGTCTGAGTTTCCAGAAATGTACGACAGAAAACAAAACTGATGAGAAAGACAGAAATGTTATGAGAAACTGCCTGGGCTGCATTTTTAAAAGCTTACAGGGGTTTGCTTTTTATGGGCTTTATACTTTAAGAGTATTATAAGTGAAGTACCACTGAAGGAAGAAGACGAGAAGAGAAATAGAAGTAGAAACCGACAGGACGTAGAGAAAAGTACCTAAGAGACTGAGACTTCTGCGAGGAGGGGGTGGAGGTGTGGGAGGGTGTGGCGTATTCGCCCCTCGCTGTGAAATATCCACATCCACCAGAGAAACAGTCTCACCTGAGCACAGGAGGAAGAAAAGAATAAGAAAAAGTTGCGAGAAAGAGGAAAGTAAGCAGACAGCAAGACAAAGTGGAAAGGGCTGTGGTTTGTGAATCTCTGATTGTGTTGTTTTGTCTGTGTTGCAGCATGCCATTAAAGCTACACCCGGCAGGATGTTTATGGAAAATTACACCCAGCTAATCGGCCTAAATCACTGCAATAAAGGAGAACATCCCATCTCAGCTAATTGAAATGCTGCACATTCAATGTTTACCGAAGTCAAACTCTGCAGTAGGGGATGGTTGCTGGCAGGGAAAGAAACAAAATCAAACGGTTAAGAGCCAAACCCCTGCCGTCTCCTCAGCAGCAGAAAAAGCTGGACTCACCCACATCCCATCTCAGCCTCCATCACATCACAGACCGGCTAGGCTGGTAAACATGAGCAAGCCATGTGCAGGGCTTCTGGGTTTTGAAAGTCCCCAAGATTTCAAACAAATCATCCTCGCAAACTCTCCGACATGAAGTATTGCCGGGTGCAGCTTTAATGTTTTGGTCTAATTGGAGGTTGTGAAGTTTGTGCTCACAAAGTCCAAAAATCCTCAGCGAAATTCAAGCCTACGAGTAGTGCGGCACACTGTAAAGAGGGAACTTCAGAATCTGACACGGATGCTGAACCAAACTTTTGCCATCTGAGCCACAAACCTCATCACGCCCTTTATCTTTGTGCTAAATCTCATGTGCTGCAGTTTTGAACAGTAAAACTGGCTAAAGGTAGCAGTGGACAGCATTTTAATAAATTGCTTTCAAATGCTGAATTCAACCTCTAAACCATCTACTATCCCGCTCATGTGATACTCCAACTATACTTGAGGTTCAAAAAAGGAAAACAATATAAAAATGTAAATACTGACAAATCAGACTCAAGTCAGGGTGGAGTATTTAAGTAAACCTTTAATGTGGACCTATTATCCTAATTTCCAGCTCCATTTGACATTACTTGTCACAATTCAAAGTAATCCTTATTTATCCTGTGCCAGCCCCTTGTTGCTACCCCTCAGCTCGTTCACCATCTGAAAAAAACCCAACAAGCCACAAACAGAAGGTTTGACTAGCAGGTCAGCGGGGGCTTCAAAGCTCACACAATTTTGTGAGATGACCGTATTACGGATTTCTCCTCTCGCTGACATCATGAAATTCCAAGAGTAGAAAAAACTGAAATAAACTGAGCATTAGTGCACTTTGAAGGCTGAGATTTTGAGTCACAGGGATTACTTGCATGTACACTGACATCATTATTTGAAACTCTGTCCATAGAAAAAAGAAAAAGCATAATAGGTACCTTTAAAAATGTATGGTCTCAGAGTGTGTCAGGTCATGGTTTATAGTTGCTCACCATACTACCATACATTTAATCTCTTTGCTGATTTTACTGCCCCGAATGCTTTCCACAGCACTGACTGTGAATGAATCTGAAGCTGAGAATAGCCCCCAGCAAGTGCACCACTTACTCAGTAACCTGTGCTTAAAAATACAGGGCCAGCTGTTTTATGAAATTATTTACAAGTAGATAAAATAAAACTATATTCGCGAACATTTTACATCTGCAGTGGAAATGAATGGGTTTAGGCCAGAATACCAAAGAAGAAGCAGAAAGAAATGTGCTTGCTTGTTTTGTGGAAGTTTGTCTGTAGAACAAAATAAGCTGTAGAAAAAGTACAAAGGGTGGAAGAAAGGTAAATATTATTCAATGTTGTTCCTTGCTAACTTTACATCTAATATAGACTTTAAAGATTTCATATATTTTGCAGTCAAAAGAGACCAAACTAGAGGATTCACCTGTGTGGGTGAGCATTTGCTGTGCAGGGGCTTTCACACACAAACTAGTGGGACTTATTAAAGTTGTCAGGTAATCTAACATGTAGTGATGCAGAGGTGAAGCTAGATAAAAGTGAAATATTCAAGAGCAAGTATCTTAAGATTGCACTTAAATGCAGTAACTGAGTGAATGTATTTGATTCTTTTCCACAGTTATTGTGTCTAGAAACACTGCATCAGAACTGGTGCAATCGCATTTTCAAGTCATGATTTTTTATTAAATATGTATATTTGAAGTTTTGGAGAATGGTGCAGCAGATGTTTGTCTAATGTGCAGTTTCAAATACACCTGTTTGATTGTTTACATGTAGACCGAAGTATGGCCAAAATGCTCCTGTAAGTCATATAGTTTTTAGCTTTTTGTTAAAGCAATTATTTACAGCCCCACAATATTAACTGTTGCTTTTTGTCTTTTTTTAATGTGATAATAACCTGAATATTTTTGGTGTGGCTGTTGCATCTGGTAAATTCAGAAAACTGTTGTGGATTTTTTCCTGCTGATATTAACAATGATGGTATTTTCTGATTAATTACAAGCCTATTGGGAGGCTTTGATGCCACGTATCAGAGAGGTTCTCCTCTTTGGGCATGAAACACTGAGGAAAACAAAGCAATAGCCAAAGCAGCCCTTACCAGTGAAAGTCGAGAGGGAGGCAGAGAGGGAGGCGGGGGAGAAGGCACTGTGGGCCCTGGTCAGTCTGGGCTGGCAGTGGCTGTAGGACAGATAGAAGAAGAAGAAGGAAGAAGAAGAAGAAGAAGAAGAAGAAGAAGAAGAAGAAGAAAATTAGATTGCAGAAGAAGTATTAGTGCAGTCTCTGTTTAGCTTGTTTAGTAGTATGTGTGCAGGTTTGGGTCCTGCAGCTCTCTCTCTCTTCTTCTCTCTTCTCCTTCTTTCTTTACACTGTCTGTTTGATGCTCTTAGCACTCAAGACTTCTGAAGCCATGTTTTTTAATCATAGGCTTCCTTCAGTGTGCTGCTGTGAATAATGACTTAGTTCTGAAGACAATAGAGGGCGACAAGATCCAAAGGTTTGAAAAATCTCTGCATCTAATAACATGTAGCACCAAAAAGTTCTGAAAGAGAGAGCTGGCAGCTGAGAGAGTTCAAAGTGATTCAAGCCTTTGGAAAACAATGCCCAGCTTATAAAAACAATTAAGAGATAATGTTAGACATTGAAAATGGACTTCCCATTGCTCATATGCTACGTTACCTCTTTTTCTTTTTCAAGCGTCTGAACTATAACTTGTAAAAAAAATAAAAAAGCTTTTTTTTTTAAATAATTGGATTTATTTACAATTTTGACTCTTACAGAAGATCTGTTTAGGACTTCTTACCTGTCTGCATCCTGCTCAGCACCCGCTGCGCACGCCATGTCCACCAGGCTCCCGGCAGAAGATACTGAATAAGTCACCGAGGGCCTCTTGTCCAGGAGGTGACTGGAGCCGCTGCAGCTTTTAGTCCGGAACAGTTTGCTCAGTCTGATCTTTAACGAGCCCTTTTTTGATTTCCCTGGGACTTTGAGCGTCTTTTCCCCTCCCGTGGCCCGTCCCGTGGGAGTTCGAGGCGCACTGGCGCACCGCTCCGGCCGCCTTCTGGGTGTCGATGCCTGGCTCGGGTTCGGACTTATGGCCCAGGGTGAGCTATGGGCCGGAGTAGGCGACTTAGCTGAAACATGCTGGACAACCTGTGTATTCCCAGAGCTTACCTGCGAGAGTCGACTGGATAAATTCCCGTGGAGGCTGCACACCTGTGTGCCGAGGTGCGCCGCGGCCGCCGCTGCAGTCGCCGTCTCCTCTACCTGCCTCCTCAGTTCCACTTGAAAACTGCTGATGGAGAAAGTCCCAGACATTTTCTGAACTATTTCCCTTTTCCTGTTGAGTAAAAACTCGCGGCGTCCGTTTTCATCTTCTGCCTCATCCTCCGGGCATTCGTCCAGGTCCAAACCGTCAACATCCCCGTTCCCCAGCCCTTCCAGCACCAACAATGCGTCGCTAGTTTCTGTCGGGTCATCGCCGGGCTCTACTCCCCCTCCTGCCGGCCTGTGTGCACTCTGACATGAGCACTGCGGGAGCTCCCCTGCTTTGAACAGCATTTTGGGTACCGCGCCAACCCCCAACTCCCCAAACCGCCGGGCCAGCTCAAACACGGCTCCTTCCCTGTCCCTGGTGGCGCATCCCCATTTAGAGTCAATCACGGTGAGAGGGTTAGACCTCTCCGCCAACACGGGCCACTCTGTCGGTGTGGTGATGAGCCGATGCCGGCGGCACAGCTCAGCCGCTCCCTGCATCTCCACAGAGGCTGCCGAATGCGCTCCCCATGTCCGGTCCAGCAGGTTCTGCTGCTGCTGAACCTCTCTGTTGTTATTCACTGCTGGGCTGGAGCAGCCAGATCCCGGGCTCTGATCCAGAGCATCCCTCGGCTGATTCCGACGGTCTAATTCTAAAATCCCTTCTCCGTTCCGCATTATATTGGAGAAGACTAGCAGCTGAGGCCGTAGGCCGGGGCTGGGAGCGAAGTCAAAGCCCTGGGCCTCCATGGAGCTCTGCGGTGGCGGAGGCGCGGAAAGCGCGGCACGGCTCTCCGTCACCCCAGTGTCAGGTGCAGCCGTGCCCTCGCTGCTCGGCTGCGCTTTGTTCAGGTGGCTGCTGGGATGCTCGAGGCCCTCCGTCGGATCTCGGCTTATATCCAAACCCGCTTTGACGCCGCTGTGAGCCAGGACCTCCTTCCCCAGCCCTGCCACCACTCCTCCCGCTGGCAGATTCCCGTTTTCTGCGTCCAAGCGATCATCCTCGGCCACGGAAACCAGGCGCATCAACACAAAATCGGGCGACATATCTTGAGCGTTGTTCATAATTGTTCGTCAGGATCACGAAATGAGAATTGCTAGGTGATCTGTTCTTCACATAGCTAACCGCGGAGATCTCGTCCCTATAATAAAGAAAGGGCCAAGCTGCTGCTGCCTCCCATAAATAGGCTATGAGCGAAAACGTCAAAAAAATATGTCAGGCGATGTTTTCATCCTCCTCCCCTTCGACAGCGCGGCATCCGTTACATATATTGAAGAAATGCGTGCAGTTTGCTCCCGGCAGCAGGCGGACCCCTGGGTCAGACATGCGGTCTGATTTCAGTGGAATAAAAGCCAGCAGAGTCTCCGGTCAGTGACCACAGTCTGCCTCTGTGTTCCCAGCCAGGCCCCACCCGCTCCTCCTCCGTTCAGCCCATAATACCACTTTATGATGAGAACCATAAATTCGACGGCAGCATCCTAATATCACAGGGTTGGCCTACCCAGCCTCACATCTGAACAGCTGATTTTTGTTTTCCATCTTCATAAGGCGACAAGGGAAAAAATACAGAGTAGTCTATAGGCTACATATTTTTCTAGGCAAGAGTACAGCTCTTGAATGCAATTGAAAGACAAATGGAAATGCCCTCAATATTTTCATAAAACGTTCTTGTAATATGTTAAAGTCCACTTAGTAGCTTTTCACAGGACATCAGAAGATGCACTGTAAAATAAATGCAGTGTTGGCTGCAATTTTCAGGCTCATGTGCAGCCACATGCTTAGCAGAGAAAACAAGAGGAGAGACCTTTTATCAAAGTAGCAAACGGTGCAAAAGTTTTAGCACCAAAATAGACTTAAAGTACCAAAGGTAAAAGTACTTGTTATGCAAAAAAGCCCTTTTTATAATCATAATACTGGATCACAATTACTGATCCATGTGTGTATCGTTTTAATGTTGCACCTGCAGATGACTTGAATCATTTATGTTGGGCAGCTTTACATATAATACTGCATCATTATATAATTTATATTTTTGAAATATGCAGATTAATAACTAATACCAAGAATACACTGAAACTTTTCTCACTGTGGCTGAATTTAGCATAGTAATGGCTTGGCTGGGTTTAACAAAAGATCCTGATTTAGGTTGTAAACAGCTAAGCTGTCACAGCCTTACTGGTTTGCTGCACTCTTCATATAGTATCTTTGTTGATCTCAACAGGCAGCTATGAGGAAAAACAAAGCCAGAGAACAGACCACTAAAAAACCCTATGCACAACTGCTTAACAGCAATCAGCATGAGACAAAATTAGAGACTTGCTGGTGGGTCGCTCAGCAGTTAAAGAGGCACACATTTATCTCAGCGGTTGGTTGAGACCAAAAATAGAGCAACAACAGAGCATGTGTTGGACTTATATTGATAACAAAGCAGCAAAAGAACATTTGTTAAGCCCGTAGCAGCAAAGAACCCGACCACGGCAAAAGAAACGTTTGCTGTCAGAATGCGGGAAACAAAGTCCTCTTTCACGTCAGACTTTGTCAGTCCATCCTTCCACCATAACCATCTCTCTGTGGGACGTGATCATACAGCGTCTGTCTTTGCTCCTGACAGATAGCAGTCATCACAAGAGGTCCTTGTCAGGAGAATGTAAAGACAGGATCTTTTTAGATGTTGACTGTTGTTGTTTTACTTGAAAAGAAAGTCCTGCCAAGGGAACTATAACTCAGAATATCCTGACCTCTCCTGTAACAATTTTGATCATTTTTTAATTAGTCTTTTATTGGTGGTAATCCCAAATCCATTAAAGTCCAGTAATACTGCAGTAACACTTTCTGGAGAACTCCTTTAACCAAACACATGCAGAAAAGCCACAAGGAAAGATATATGTCTAACAGTCATCTGTTAAAACATTAACACAATCATAAGAATAATGTTTATTAATATAAAACTTCTCAATATCAATCTGCTGAAAATGTAAAAATTATAAATAAATAAACATAAAAAATTATGAATGCTAAAATGGAAGGCATAAAACATGCATAACCAACAGATGAACCCTGGCCCATGGTGTAACTCAGATCATCAAATATTGCCTTCCACTGCAGTAACTCCTGTAAATGAACCCTTATTTACGTCATTAGCTTCCTCGTGTGCTTTTCTCCCTGGAACAACAGAAAGTATATTTAGTATTTGAAGGAGTATTTGAATAATGACACAGTCTTTGTAGTTTTGCCTCCACCATAGTGGATTTTAAATAAAACAGACAAGATGTGATTGAAGTGCACACTTGAAAGAACTGGTATATTATTCAATGGCCAAGTCAGTCACCAGATCCCAGCCTGAGAGACAAAACTGAAGGCAAACACGGAGCAAGCGAAGGTGGCTGCAGAAAAGCAGAGCACCTCCAGAAAAGTAACATAGTATTTGGGGTATGTGCATAGGTTCTAGATTGACTGTAAAAGATTCTCATCCAGCCATATTTAAGATTATATAAATTTGTCCAATTACATTTGAGTTTCTGAAAATGGGAGACTGTGTATAAAATGTCTGTAACACCTAAACAGTTCATATTTTAACGATGCATTAAATTAAAGCTGAAAGTCTGCACTTCAAATTCCAATGTTGTGGTGTACACTAAGTAATAGCACAGTAGCAAGTGCCATTGTCCAAATACTCATAGATTTAACTGTACTGTGTGAGGATTGGCTGTAAACCTTGTTCACTTGGGGCTCATCAAGCTAACAAAATACAAAGAAGCTTTTGAGTTTGCTCTCAGTAAACTAGCAGAGAGATCAATGAAAGTATTCATAAAAAGAAACAATAAAATTAAAACTTGGTTCTTATTCTTACTGGGGTCTTGTCACCAGCACCTGTTTTATAGCTCCTAGCTTATGAGATGCTGGAAGCAGAAGCAGTTCCACATGGCACGTTCCCAGATATCTGATGATGAAGATCCACTTAAGAACAAGTTTATTAAATCCTCTGACAGTGTCACTTTTTACATAAAGTTGTGTGTCTTATTTTTGGCTTCGTCACACAGATTCAGACACTGTATGAAGTCTGAATTAAACTTCACAGAACTGAATATCACAAAAATGTGTAACTGAGAAAGTTTCTCAGTTTGTAGCCGGGTTAATGGAGATTTAATCTTCATCTGGTTCAAACAAATGCTGAAAGAAAACCCAATCCACTGTCCTAAACAGGATGACACCTGTACAGTGAAATATTGCCTTTTAATGCAACTCAAGTGTGCCTGCTGTATATGATTAGCAAGTTTAACAGGGTGACTGTGGGCTACTGCAGCACATGGCAGCTCCTCAGGTGGTTGATGATGGCTGAATTTGGTCAGCAGGCCCAACAGCCAGCAGTATGCACAGGGAGACTGTCCAGATATACCCTGCTGCTAATTTGGCTAAGTGGGAATTACAGAGAGAAGAGCAGGAGAGGATGTTCAAGAGGAGAGGACAGAGGAAGAAAGTAAGTGCAAGAAAATAAAAGCTAAAATAAATGACATTTACAAAAAAGCATAATTTGAGAGGAAGAGATTGTATTAATCAAGTGAACATTAAGTAGGACCCCAATACCCAATTGTGAAACAGGGCTTTGCCTTTCCTGCATGTGCAACTGATACCTGTGAAGCAGTTTAAAAAAAACAAATTAGCTGGTAATAAAGCGCAGGACTTCAACCATTCATTTTTGAACCAGAACAGAGACGGGGGGGCGCACACACTGAAGGAAGCTAGCAGAAGTGTGGTGACCAGGAACCACTGAATGTCAGGGAAACTTGGTGACTTGTAACTATGGAGGTCTGAACACTGGCTACATACAAATAAGCATAAACATAAACATTAAACACTGATATAAAACAATCAAACAAAACAACAACAAAAAAAACCACATGTACATTATTCATCAAACAAAAATCTCTCATTTGGTGACTTTGCCTCAAAATAAGATTTACAAAGCTTAGCAGGTTAAACTTCTACAGTGCACATCAGCATGACTGGGTAGTATATTTCCCTTTTGGACTGTTGATTGGCTCTTTGAGTGCAGAGGGGGGACAACCCCCATCTAGCGTTTCACAATTCTCCAATAAAGTTCTGTTTAAAATTCACTGAGTGCCATGTCCCCTCATTTTACAGTGTCTTAGGAGGGTAACTTATGTAACCAGAGCCTCGAATGTTCACTAGTGATCAAACTTTTTTATATTTTGTGAATTTGTAGACACTCTAGGGTCACATTTTTATGTAAAAACAACAATAAATTAGTGGATTTTGCACAAGTAGAACAGTGCCAGCACTGGCACAAGCTACAGTTGGTTGCGTTCTAATTCTAACAGTGTTAATTCTCTGACATCACAGTATAAGCACTTCTGATAATGATGCTATTGATGGCGATGCTTAGTAAATGTAGTAACAGGCCCCGTCCATTTGCTGCAATTTCCCAGTACAAGGAGAAAGACCCCACGAGACCAGGTTTCCTGAATGATCTCAGATTTGGTTGGCATTCACAAAGAGATTCCTAAATTTATTAGAGACACGTGTTCCCTTCAAATTAAGCTGCCGTCCACAAAGTGTGGAACAGCAAACAGGGTGAACCCACAAATTTTCCTTTCTAAGCTGAGTGTTCGATTCCAGCCCTGAACATCAGTGTTCAAAAAGCAAAGGGGAGGGTGCACAGGCATGTTATTTAAGGTGCTAGTGAAATAATGGAATAAAAAGCCACAAGTTCAGTTAGAATAACAGATCAAAGGACAACTGATATTACAACTAATATGTATCTTAAATGTGATGTAATGGGGAATGTAAATACCCCCGGTTTAATGCTTACAGTATTACCTCTATGGTTATTTTACCTTTAAAATATCTTGGTCAGGTTTGCTGCAGACACTGTTGTGGCTTTAGACGCTCATTTAAACAAAATCATGATCTTTCCCGAAGGTGATGTTGCTGTCTGTGCTGCTGCTGACAGATATGAACCCCGCTGTTCCTTGTTTAATAGTTGTGAATTTTTTACATCTGCTACCCAACCAAAAATAAATTCTAATTTAAAAAAAATTGTAAAAGCAACCCGGCCAATGATTATATTGTTGCCACAGCATTTCTCTGGAAACAATAATGGTATTATAAATAATACATGAATTGATATCTTAAAAGGCAGGGCTGTAGAGGCTTATCTAATATTAAAACACTGCACAGATATGATACAATAATTCAGAAAATTTATGATAATGAGAAACAGCAGCTTTTACTTACTAGACAAATCTGCCAAAAATGTGTGCTTTCCTGCACAAATGGGTGACAGCTTAAAAGAAAAACTGGTAAGTGTTGGGCCACTTTATACCACCAGAACAGCTTCAAAGTCTCTTGACATTAATTAATGCTGTTTGGCATAGCATTGCAAAATTAAGCTATGCTATTGTTGCATTAACTTCTAGTATCCTTTGGCTCCTGTGCTCTTTGACCTCAGTAAACCCTTTCCTGATGAGTTTAAAGGCACAATTTTCATTTTGTGCATTCTGGTCTCATGTAGGATAAATGATTCAGAAATGCCCCTTTCTCATCAAATCTGGTTATAAAACGCTGCGATTCCTAAAGTGCTCCGACTGAGGATTTGCAACATGATTTCACTGACTAATGGGTGATGTCATGTCATGGTGTTGATGTCCATCATTATATATACAGTCTATGTTTTGCCCTTGGCAGCAGTAGAGGAAAAGTCAGGTGATCACAGTTGTGTTGACTACACATACAAGATTTTGTTGATCTATCCAGTAGTTTACTAAGATATTTCAATTGAAACCAGTTTTTTATCCTCATTACTCAGAGTATGAATTTATGATGTAATTTCCTGTACATGAAAACATTTACCAGTTCTTAATAATATCTAAAAAAGTAGGCAGGATGGAGAGAAATTTTACTATAAGTAACTTTACCTCAGTACTTCAGGACAAATATTGTTTCAGCTGACACAATAATTACACAGTATTATAGGTGCACAGGCTGTGTCAGAGAGCGGCCTAAGCTAGCTTTCTTACATATTAATTACACATTATTTTGGGACACCGGCTGGGGTGTCCCCTGTTGAATTGTGCTTTTCTATTATATAGTAAAGATTATATAGTAAAGTGCTGTCCTCCCTTTCAAAAGCAAAAACTATTCTGTCAAGCATTATAGGACATGTGATCTTACACTGATGAAACCAATTTGGTTTGTTTTCATTACCTCTCATATAAGAGCTCATTCAGAACATGAAGGCTAACCAAAGCTACCCCATTTTAAGCTATCTCCATTTGTAGATTCAATAATTCAAGCCTACTACAGCCTGCACACCAAAATAATGTGTAATTACAATACAATAAAGGGATCTTAGCATTATCTATATTCCAGTTCACATGCCTAATAATACTGTGTGATTACAGTGTAAGAAGTGAAAATGTATTTTGACCATTTCCTCTAAAACACTGGGAAGTTACTTATTATATATGTTAAAATATTAAAACCAATTGAATTTGAGCCTCCCTTCTTTTAGAATACTCCAAATGATGTACTTATAATAAAATTAGATACAATAAAAAAAAAAACTTCTTTCTTTTAAGATATTCTGAAGGTACTCTTTTAAAAGTGAAAAAAAGTAGAAAACACGCACATCCGAAAGAGTAAAAAAGGGTGCCAGGACACTCTTTTAAAAGTGCCAACTTCTACTCCCACCATTCTACTCAACTTTTTAAGTATCATGAGGAGCAACAAGCAACCGGTGAGCCACTTTAAGGACTGAACGTTTGCAGAAATTTATGCTTTAAATTCAATTTAGTATTATGGCTTCTGTCCACAAAAGCAAATATGTAAAAATATGCATACAAGCTTTTCAGCAGTCTTTGTCTTAGTAAAGTGTGCTATGAACACCAGAAACAAGTGATATCTCTGTGCCTGTTCAAGAGCCCCTGTTGGGTGGAGGGCCTGGAGCAGCAACTCAGCTTTAAAACACCGAACAAAGTGCATTAAAGAAGTAGACCCCTATTCTGAAGTGTGTGTTAGTGCACAGATGAACAGTATTGTATTAATGCTGTAAGACAGGCAGATGGCGCTGCAGGTCATTCTGTAGTGATAGATGATGATGCTGGTGAGTGCAGATAATGATGGGAGAGTGGATGAAGGGCCATTAATCCTTAAAGTATGTGTGTGTGTGTGTGTGTGTGTGTGCATGTAAGCCACAGAGATGAAGGCAGTGTTTTCTCATATTTGATGTTTATGTGGAGTAATCAAACTAACAACCTGCTCTGCAGAGCTGAGGATTGATGTGATGAAGCCTGGGGGTCAGGGTCGGCAGCAGACCAGATCAACTGGACGGGCAACTAACTTTGATAGGGGAGGCCGACCCGCTCAGTGTCCTCCTCAGTCATGCTGGTTACCACGAGTGTTGCAGAAGTACTAAAATGTGAACCGAATAATTAAATTGAGCTGCACTGCAATGACTTACCAACAAAGTGGGTATTTAAGTTTTTCATTACCAAATTGTACGAATTAGTGTAACTTATAGTTGTAGTGTATCAGTAGAATTCAGCTGAGATGGCATAGTGACATCACTGGACCTGCTGGGGGTCATTATGCATCCTTTGGGTTTATTACCTCCATCAAGGAGGATGTTTTTAGTAGCGTTTGCGTGGGTACCATTCTGTCTGTACACAAGCTAGCTCAAAATGTTTTGACTCTGGACCCCTACAAATAAAACTTAAGGGTGCAGAGTGGGGTCATGTTAAAAATCCATTAAAATTTGGCTTTCATCTACCAAGGTCTTCAAGGTCAGTTTAATGATTTGTTGGTCAAAAACTGACAAAAAGCCTCATAATCTAGAACCTATGAGTCTCACAAGTGTGGCGTGTATTGTCAACATGTCGAAAGATCAAATATCACATCACATTTGACCTCTCCGTCAAGGTCACTAGATTGATCTGAAGGTTAAAGTGATAATAATGCTATACAGAGTTATTTAAAACTATGTTTATTAGTGCCCTTATTTGTATTGACAACATACAGGCATATAGGGAATCATATATGAGTATTCTAAATATCACATCTTGTGTTTAGTTGGTTTTGTTTTCTTATACATCTTCCATAATGGGGGGGGGGGCAGGGTACAGCCTGGATAGGTCGCCAGCCTGTCACAGGTCAAACACAGAGAGACAACCATTCACACCTATGGGCAATTATAGAACTTAACCCCACTAACTGCACTTCCTTGAGAGGAAGCTAGAGTACCAGGAGAAATCCCACACAGACACGGGGAGAACATGCAAACTCCACAGAGAAAGACCCCAGCCAAGGTGGAGTCAAACCCAGACCTTCTTGCTATGAGGCAGTAGTGCCAACCACCACAGTAACGTGCTGCCCATCTTTACATGTTGTCATCATCATTTGCTCTCATCTGATGCAGTCTTCTTTTTTTTTTTCTGTCACATTGTTTCTCGTTACAGGGGTGACTGTGGCTCAGGAGGTACAGCAGGTCATCTACTAATTGGAAGATTGGTGGTTTGATTCCAGTCTGCATGCCAAAGTATCCTTGGGCAAGACACTGAACCCCAAGTTGCTCTCCGATGCAACCATCAGAGTATGAATGTTAGATAGAAAGCATGTTGAAAAAGAAAACAGCACTTGTGTGAATGGGTAAATGCAAACGTGTTGTATAAAGTGCTTTGGGTGCATGTATGTGTTTACCCCAGCTTATCTTATTGATAGGAACAAGTGCAAGTCTGCTGTTTGAAACACTGGTGCCACAGAAACCTTTTTATGAGTTATCAAAAGAGCCTGCATCACACCGATCCCGTATTCCAGTAGTCGAGTCCTGACATCTTCTTTTCCATGATACACATCTGTCCATCTCACCTTCTTTTAAGACAGTATGGTATGAAACGTAGGTGTCCAATGTATAGTCTGTTTTGTGTCTAAGCTAATTCACAGCAAAAGTTTTTGACTTCATAATTTGCTAATCTAACACAAATATTGTGTAGGCTGAACCTGGCATAAATTATCATAAATTCTAGGGTGGATCTGTACTGTTATGTTATTGTAGGAGTGTGTGCAGATATCATTTGAATCACACAATGTTCAGCAGAGAACAAAAAACAATCTGAGCTGGCAAGACTAAGAGTTAATCCCAGTATTTTATCAATTTCTTCCAAAATATCACAACATCAAAATATGCAGTGCATGTGCCCCATCTTCAAGAGAGATTCACAGTGTTACGCGTCACTGTGCACCATGTACTGTTTTAAAGTGGCTTTAAGCCCATTCAAACAGATTACAATTGTTGGACTGAAGGAAAAGTTCAAATCTGAAAAATCTTTAACCACTGCAGGAACACTTGTAGTTCCTTATTAGCTGTGCACGGGCATGTGCATGACATAATTAATAACATTACTGATTACATAAGCTAGAAGACAAAATAGTAGGTATGAAGGAGCAGAATGTGACCTATGGAGTGTTAAAGCTTCATCTCATTGCTGCATTTGTTTTTTTGCGTGTTTGTCTTTATAGCTACATGAGAAGACACAGGGACACACACACACACACACACACACACACTGACTTATTGTGTTCCTCAGGCTCGACTGCACCACCTTCACTGTTCTGCAGTGAAGTCCGATGGTGGGAGTGATGTGTCTATGTGTGTGTGTGTGTGTGTGTCACAGTTGAGGAGGGGAATTCTCAGAAACCGGTTGCCATGGTCACCAAAACTAGTGTTCTTGCCTGCATTACTTCTCCCATCATACATCTGTCTGTCTTGCCTTTTTTTTTTATCATCACGCTTCTCATACATCTCTCACACCATGGTCGTTACACCAGCGTCATGGCATTGCCCCCCCCCCACACACATTGTCACACACAAATGAACTCATGCGCGCAAACACACACAGTTCCCTCATGCTTCAAAAACTTAGAAACAAAAATGCAACTCAAATCTTCTTTTGTTTTTTTCAAGTGTAATTGTGGAGTTTAACACTTTACGTCCAGTGACCTGCAGTGTGTGTGCGAAAGCGAGTTCAGAATGCTCTTCTTCCTTCCGTGTACGAGGGGTTAATCCATCCAACCATCCAGCCAGCAGAGATATTTTTGATGGATGTCCAAATGCAGCAGAGCTTAACCCTCATCTCTGACTGACTGCATCATCCTCTGCTCTGTGAACACACGCGCGCGCACACACACACACACACACACACACACACACACAACAGATGTACCACTCTCATCACCTTTAAGCACTGGTGAGAGTCTCTGTCAAAACAGAGGGGAGAGTTACGAGGTGAATGAAAGGAAGAGAGGGACGGAGCGCGGGAGGGAGGTAGAGAGGGGTGGGATGAGCATCACGAGCTTCCATCAGAAGGACTGGAAGCTCTGTGAAGCAACAGATAGCAGAGCGGGAGACAGAAGAAGAACGGAGAAGTCTGCTCTCCCCTCCATCCCTACAACACGCTGCTCTCCTCTCTCCTCCCACCTGACGCAGAGACCCCCAACTTTGAGGTCTTCCCTCTCCTCCTCCTCCTTCTTGCGCACACTGCGTTTTCTTTGCTCTGGTGAGTGCAAAACACGGAAAACGGAGACTGAGCAGCACCGCACGCTAGAGATACCGTATGGACTGCGGAAATGCGGGGATTGCGCCCCTCGTCAGTTTCTTCGTTGGACCGCCACCGAGGACTCGCAGGTTCAACTAGATCTTCGTGTTAACGCGAGCTCATGCGTGCGCGGTTCCATGCAGCGCGCAGATGGATCTGTGCGCTCTGATTGTGAATGAGAGCTCAACAGAATGAGTGGCAGCATTCCTACCGGACACCTACTGCTGCAGTGTCTCGCAAATGTGAAGATAAAAAGTCCAAACCTATGCCAACATGTGACGTTTTATTTCCTCCTAGGAATTACAGAGGGGTCAGAGAGTGCTGTCGCTGTGTGACCCCTTCAGTTGCTCCTCTTTTCTTCTTGAGTGAATCCAGGATGAATCGTGTTTGGCTTCTCCTACTGCTGCCATCCCTCCTCAGAGCGCAGGTGGCTCTAGATTTCCCTTCTGGCGGCACAGTAGAGACGGTCAACAGCACTGACTCATTAACAAACAGTACAAGAACTTCTGAAAACTCCACCAACCCCTCCATTTCCTCCACTGCTGCAGAGCCTTCTGGGTTTGCACCTTCAAAAACTCCCACAGAGGCAGAGGATGACTGGTCACCAGCGGAGACCTTTCTGTACACCGGAGACCCCTCCACTCTGGAAGTGGGCCGCTGTTCACGGGCGTATAGCTGCCCTGGGCAGATGGGACCCCTGCCCATCAGCTTCTACGCTCCCCTTCGGCCAGCTATGGATGCACTCGCCAACACTGCCAACTTCCTTAACATGATCTTCCAAGCCAGTGACCTCCATGAGAGCACAGTGCAAGAGGATATGGAGTGGTACCATGCCCTGGTTCGGGCCCTTCTAGAGGCTGATGTGATCATCCGACGAGCCCTATTTACATTTGATGCTGACCCAGCTGCCCAGGTACCACAACTAGTGCTCCACGCCACCCGCAACCCAACGGCCAGGGTGCAGACAATCATCCTCCAGGACCTGTCCAAGGCGTGGGAGAGCCTGCACCCAC
Organism: Pterophyllum scalare; assembly: GCA_024447675.2. NCBI lineage: Eukaryota > Metazoa > Chordata > Actinopteri > Cichliformes > Cichlidae > Pterophyllum > Pterophyllum scalare. Next base: position 63,355 of record JAMQGT020010019.1, read on the forward strand.
CCGCCCCAGCCCCTGACGACGGTTGGTTCAGAAAACTAAAATTCCCAGAGTCCAGTCAGCCAATTGCCACCCTGTCCAAACGGGTGCTCCTAAATGATCTCAACACCTTGGACACGCCTAAGTGGGGGCAGGGTGACAGCTATGTGACCAATCGCAGTGGGGTACGCTGGGCTAGTGCTCCCTTTCTGGACTGTAAAGATGAACGCTTTGTGCCTGGCTGGATGCTCACTCTCTCCATCCCCTTCTATGGCCTCAAGCCTGACCTGACACCAGAGTTCAGGTTAGGGCCTGCACACACACACACACACACACACACACACACACACACACACACACACACACACACACACACACACACACACACACTATGCAAGTTATACCAGTAATATAAATACAAGCACAGGAATAGAAGTAACACTTCTGATGATCTCAGTAATTATAAATATTTGGTTGGTTTCATTAAAAATGTTTGGTTTGGAAATATTTGTGATGTCAGTTTCCTAGTAACTATCCTAGTAAATGGTGTCAGCCCATGTATGTGTGTGCCATAAGCTGACAATCAGCTGTGCCAGTGACATTTTCTACTCATAAAATGCTATTAAATGTTATTTGTTATGGATTGAGAAATTTGCACCTACACTGGAAGCAGGACTTTCAACATTTTCAGTTATTGAATACTAAACTTGACTCCTGTGACTTAGGAGACCATTATGGGAAGTCCCTCAGCAGACTCAGCCCATAGCATATCTAAGGGATGGCTCAGGGTCACCTAATCCACCCATAACTGTAAACTTTGTCAAAAAGGAAACTTAAAAGCCTAATCTTAAAACTAGAGAGGGTGTCTGTCTCCTGAACCCAAACTGCGAGCTGGTTCCACAGAAGATGGGTCTGAAAGCTGAAGGCTCTGGCCTCCCATTCTACTTTTAGAAACTCTAGGAACCACAAGTAAGCCTGCAGTCTGAGACTGAAGTGCTCTATTGAAATTATATAGACCTATGAGGTCTTTCAGACATGATGATGGGGCCTGGTCATTCTGATGAAGAAAACTGATTATTCTAATAAGTCTGAAGACATTCGGAGCCACTCTTGTGTCTTTATTTTGATACACACCAGTAACCCACTCCACTCCTTTCTGTGCGTGTTCTCTTTCAGAGGTGTGATCCGCGTGGATGTCAATATTCAGGACATTGACTTGGACCAGTGTGTAACAGGGGAAGGCTGGTTTGCTGACACTCACCAGTGCAACCGTACCACCATGGAGGTAAATACAGTTAGTCGGGGAGATAAACTGCCTCTGAGCTAGAGGTGAAAAGCTGAGATTTTGTGTTTTTCCTGTTTTAAGTATATTAAACAATCAAATTACATGAACCAATGACTCATAATAAAAAAGCTGCAAACACCTGGTTCATTGCCTCACCTTACCTTCATTGCAATCTTTTAAGTGGTTTTCTATAAGAGTTGGTTAAAAAAAAAAGTGCCATGGCACTTGGTGTGTTCTGGCACCATTAGCATTAGCAGACAACCTAGCAGAGACCTTTATGTTGAATGAAACATCATGGCTTTGGTGAGGTCATGACTTTTTTAATGTTTTGTTCACAGTTAAAGTTCAGGGACATCAATAAGGGGAGACTGGATGAATTTAATTGTTTTGAATTTAACTGATTAATGTACATAATTTTCAAAGCACATGTATGGTGACCATGTTAAACATTTTCAACCTTTTTCAAATCATTGTGAACATTTGAGCATGCTGGTGTTTGCTCAAAGCACTACTGCACCTGTTGTAAGCACAGCTCCACAGATCTGTTCACATGGGAATTGTCTCTTATTCCATTTGATCAACATCTGGACCACATGGTAAAAACACTGCCACAGAATTTTTACGTTCTGTACAATATAATTGTCATTCAGTCCTTATTAAATCAGGTAATTTTACCTACTTTACTGTAAAACCTAAGGGCATTCTATTTGGTTTGAAAATTTGTATTGATAATACTCCAATTTTAAGCCTCCTACTATAGTAGGATGGCCACTATTTCACTGTTAATCAGACTCTCCCACAGAAGAATTCTCACATGGGATAAGGAGTAGTTTTTTCTGGAGTTTGGAGATCATTTATTGATTGCTTTAAACGTTCTTTCAGCCTAAACATTAATTATCAAACCTACTGTGTTGAATTATCTCTTTGAGGATGAAGCCTGCAATATTTGCTAGATAATTCAAAGTAAGGAGAAAGGACTGTGAAAGGGGGAACTAGGCAACGCTACATGGTACATACTGTACAGTACCCACAGCCGAGTACTTACAACAGTAACAGGGCATTATGTGGCCCTCTCTGTGTGCAAGGCAAACACATCCAGCCTGTCAGCTTTGGCAGTTATATATTTGGCGAGCTCTTTATACTGCCTGATGTGATTGAATTTTGAGATAAAAAGGTTGATCACGTGTGCACCTCTTGCTCGATTTCTTTTAGAAAATTTCTCTTTAATGTGAAACAAACAATTTGGTGTTTGAAAGGGAACATTTAGATATTGAATGAATGAAAGATCTGCCCTGACACGGTCTGGTGCTGATCACCACCTACATCTCAGATTGGTTCATTAATTCTGTTATGGCAGGGATGGCATTATGCTCCTTGACAGCTATTTCTGCATATTTGAGCAACAATTACCCAGAGACTTGTTGAAAATGATAAAGAATGGTTGGAAAATTTTCCTTAGTTGCTTCATCCATGATAAGGACAACATGTTTTACTCACGTCGTATTGTAAAAAAAAAAAAGAAAGAAAGAAAAAGAAAAGAAAAGAAAAATGTTGCATTTATTCAGCATTTACTTGTTTTCTGTGATGGAAAGCAAGCTCTGACTTCACCTGCAGTCATCATGTTTGTCCGCTGAGTTACTTTTCCTCAGTTGCTCAGTTGCTGCAGTAGATATACAAGTTCTTCTACAGTTTCTGTTGGTCAGGGCTGGAAGTGCATTCAGCCCTGACCTGACGCAAACATGGAAAACACGGAAACAATTAGTGTTGATTATTCCTGATATTCATCCTCCCTGCTACCAACATAAAGAATGACCTTTATCTGGACACACTGTGTTTACAACTTTATCACTGCAGGAATGCCTTCTTGGACTATTGTCACTTTATATCAATACTAAACAGCAGAGAAGCTGCTTATATTGTTTTTAGTTACATTGTACATGAACACTCTAAACACAAAAAGGTTTAAGCCCTGTGTGGTGGTACTTGTTACTTCATTTTGGCCTATTATCCTTTGCTCATGCTTTCCCCTCATTCACTAGTCCACTGTTCTGTCTGCTACACCCCTCTGCTCCACCTTCAGTTTCTCTTTTCCCTGCCAATGTGTCTGTACAAACCCAATCCTCTACTGCTCATCTTAGCCATCTATTTAAAGATGGCTGTTCTGGGTGGCAGGCTGCAGGATGATCTGTTGGATTATTGCAATAATCCAGCCCACTGACATACTTCCCTTTTATGCACCATACTGACACAGGTCTGAAGCACAAGAGAAGAGCACTCCCAAAAATCCCCAAATCTACATGGCACCCTTTGTCCCGTCCTGCATTAACTGGCTCGTACTGGGTCACCCACTTCTTCTGTCCTGTTTGCCCCATATATCCTCTGTTATTGGCTTGTCATCTGTTGCCATCTCAAATCTCATAATAAATTGTGCAGCTTTTTTTCTAGCTTATTTGTGCCACATCGCTTTCTGCTGTGTTTCGTTACATTGTTCAGTTATCTCACATGCAGGTTTGTCCTGTCTCATCCAGCTCATCCTGATCTTTTGTTTCCACCGGTCTCCTCTCTTCTTAGCTTGTGTAGTCGTCCCTCTTTCTGTTGTCTTACTTCATCTCCTGTCATTCAAATGACTGGGAATATTTTGGTTTTGAATTTTTTTTGTCTCAATAGTTATAGAGGTCTTAGTCCAGCCTTAAGATCCTACAATATGGCATCTGATCTGCTTATTAGATGGTTTGAAATGTTCAGTACACCCCTACTTCCAGATCTTTCTGACATTAGATTAAGGACGGGTTATTTGGTCTGTCAGAACTAGTTCTTTAGACTTGTGTCCAGCTCCATTACAACTCAGATGTGATCTTATCCAGGCTCCAGACATTCAGGGATGTTGCTTTCTGGATTAACTGCTCAGGCAGTTCTGGCCTTTTAAAAGATACAAATTGATGTTTAAATTTGATCAAAAAAGTGAAAATCTTCACTTTTCTATCAAATTTAGTTGGTTGGTAAAAGGTGCAAAGGCGTTGAAGATGATATGGGCTTTCACTTTCCAGCCAAATTTAGATATAAAAGAATGTCTTTTTCTAGATGTCTTTTCAACAATTTGGAAAGCAATCGAACAAACAATAACAACAACAACAAAAATGTTTTTTTACTTTCCTTTTTTTTTTATAACCAAAGCTCAGCATTGTTTAGATAATTAGCAAAGCTGTCTTTTTAGTGTCTTCACAGCAGCTATTTGTTGGTTGGGTAAACTGCGTGATAACAGCTCACATTTTTGTCAGATTGTGCACATCAAGTGTCACAAATAGTAGAGCAACAAATACAAAAATCACAGTAGACAGAGGTTGTCTGTGAAACCAGTGAGCCTGTTGCACTCATCTCTCTGGTTCTCCTTTTTCATTTGTTACTATTTGTGGCACTTTTCATGTATATATCCCACCATAGCAGTCATTTTGCTTGTGAAGCACATCCCTGAAAATGTGCACAGTCACTGCTGTTTTTAAATACTAGCCTGTTTCATCTCTCCCGTCTCTTCTTCATTTCTTTTGGGAATTGCATTTTGTTTCCCACATGGCTCCTATCATGCAAGCCTCTTGGTTTTTAGTTGTAAGAGAAAATGTAACTTTAAATGTTAGAAGTGACATGGTGTTTACATTTTATACACAATGGGAATAACAATAGTGTGATTTTTTTTTAATGGATGTTTGGAGAGAGCTATCATTAAAACACAACTTATTGTTTAACATGTATAATTTGACTTAGCTGTGTATGTGCAGTTACGTCAGGTTTTACTGGAGAGAGAGCAGGACTGAGAGGCAGGTTAAATAACAAATGGTGAGCCTTTGTCATTTATTTTTGATTTGCTTTTATACAAGGATAATCTTGCTTTCAACAACCTCAGCGAACCCATAACTACCCTCACTGAAGGCACAGGTGATGCTATAATATTTAGTATCATGCACTTTTTCACATCTGCGAACATTGAATCTTGCTATAACAAGTATTGCAGCAGACTTATGGTATTAATAATAATTAAGTAAACAAACCAACAGAGCACCTTTTAAGGCCATCCAGGAGTTAATCAGAGCCACTGAATGCAATAATACTGTATATTACATTAGGTCAAATGTCAGGCTTTTACTACAACACTGATGCAAACTACAGGCTTTGAGGCAGCCATGATGCTGTAAAGCTTTAGAAATGGCCAGCAAGTTTCAACTTAAACATTACAGAGTGAATCTACTGATTTACGGCCAATATCTGCTTGAGATGTGCTGTGTTTAATCCACATCACATTAATGTTCAGCCCGTGCCATTAGATCTTCTTCAAGCATCTGATAGGTACATGTGTGAGGCCAGTGTGTGTGTGTGTGTGTGTGTGTGTGTGGTGAGACTATTTGCTGCTGAACAGGATTTCTCTAGAAAAGGATAATGCTCTCAGCTGAGGCATTATGTATCCATTTAGCTTTTAACTTAGATTAACACACAGCATCCGTGTGTGTGTGTGTGTGTGTGTGTGTGTGTGTGTGTGTGTGTGTGTGTGTCTGTGCGTGCGTGTGTGTGTGTATGTATGTACTTGTTCCTCTGTCCCGACTGGCTAAATTGAAGCTAGCATCAGAGGGAAATAGAGTGAGAGAGAGTAATGTGACCCTGTTTTTAACTTCTATTCATTCAGGTGCTCTTAGTTTCACAGTGCTGCTGTTTCCTATCCTCACAGGTCAGCGTGATTTTAACCTGGGACACACAGTCTTGTTTGGCTTTGTTGTTTGGTTCATAGCTCTTTTTTCCATTTAAACATGATCTAATTTCACATTTATGTCCTGAGATCGTCAGATGCATCTTAATGCTGCCACCTTGTCTGTTTTTATAATATATGTAGTATGCTGTGTGGACACACACTGCACGGTTTCTGTGACATGTGGAGTAAATATTTTGAAACACGCTGGTAGCACTTTCTAGGAACTTTCATGTTTATGATGCTAAAGTGTGCCATAATGGATTTACATTTGTTCATTAGTAAGGTGGGCTTTATGGGTACCCTGACAGACTGGTACTCCTTCAGCCAAACACTGAACTCCTGGCAGATGCACCATCATCACCTGTTTTTATTATTTTGCCCATCCTTCCCTCTTGTGCTAAGCACATACTGACAGTTGTTCACTTTTACCCTGCAAGGGTAATTAAACCTTATTTCAGGTGAACACACGGTTATCGGTACTTACACACCAGTTTTTACTTTGAATGTGACTTCCTTTAATTGCATAGCATGCAGTTTGTTTTTAATAACATTCCATTGGAATTGAAAATAGGCTTCTTTTGGAAAATATTAGAATATTACAGACACTAGTCTTTACCCACATAAGACTACAAGTTAAAAACATCTCTTGACCCTCTGCAGTTTGCATGTAGACCACATCTGGGAGTGGATAATGCAATCATCTACATGCTGCAGAGAACTTACTCCCATTTGGATAGTAACGGCGACTCAGTAAGGATCGCCATCTTTGATTTCTCAAGTGCGTGTAACAGGATTCTGCCACTGCTACTAAGAGAGAAGCCACAGGACTAAAAATTTCCACCAACTTATGGATTCCTGACTACCCAACAGACATGCCACTGTATGTCAGATTCTTGTTCACCTTGTATACCTCACACTTTCAGTACAACTCCAGGTCATGCCACCTACAGAAATACTCTGCAGTAGTTGGATGTATAAGTGATGGGCAGGAGGAGGGTTACAGAGAACTCTGACCGTGTCAGTCCTGGACCGGATGTTGATATGGTTTAAGGAGCACAAGTACCTGGGCTGAACTACAAGACCAACACAAAACAGGGAGAAGCCGACTATGTTTCCAAGGAAGGAAGCTGAGATCCTTCAGTGTGCGGCATATACTTTGCTGTGGTCTGCTGGGGGGGGGCAGTGTCAGAGCTGGGACACTAGCAGACTGAATAAACTATAGAGAAAGGCTGGCTCAGTAATTGGCAAACAGGACACTTTTGAAGCTGTGGCAGAGAGGGGGTCACTGAAAAAGCTGTTATCCACCATGGATAATCCTGCCCATACGCTGCACCACTTACTGGACAGGCAGGGGAGCACCAGACTGATTCAGCTCCACTGCCACAAGGACAGATAGATACAGGAAATACAAGAAATACCACATGCTATCACCCTCTATAATACAACATATCTGTCTGGTATCTGTGAGATATTATTATTTTTGTTGTTGTTGTTGTTATTTCATCATTATTTCAAATATTGCAACAAAAGAATTTCCCACAATGGCTATTTCTCATTGCATCTTATTAAGGCTAAATTGGATAAGGGAGGGGTGGTTACCACTATTTAAATGTAAATCACCTAATGCATTTAAACGGCTGTAATACTCGATTATAACAATGGTGCACCTCAAGGTTCAACTCTGGGTCCTCTGTAATTTAACTTGTATCTTACAGAGCTAGCTAATGTTTATGCAGATGCTGGAACTGTTGGGTGTATGCTGATAATATGGCAGAATATATAAGGAATATATTGCTTACATTCTCATTGTGTAGCAAGAGCAGTGAATAACTTTTCAGAACTGTGCGTATGAGCAATCACCATTTTCTTACAAAGCTGTATATATCTGGAACACTACACCCACAGAACTACGGAACATCACATTATCTCCAAATCTGTAAAGCAGTGGTTACTGGACAAAAAACATGCAGTTATCTAATGGTGGCACTGGTCTCTTATTATGTGGAACTTAGGCCATACCTTAAAATTATTTTACATTATCAGCGAAAAAACAAAACAAAAACTTTTCACATATCTGTTTCTTGCAGTGTATTCCCATTCCAGGTCAGGGTTTTCGATTGGGTCAGTACTGCTGTCGCTGTAAAGAGGGATACTACAACCCTGACATGTCCCCTCAGGACTCAGGTAAGTTAACCAATATTACTCTCAGTTACTTAACCAACAAAGTAAAGTAGTACTGCAGGTGTACTTACTTAACCAACAGGTTAAGTAACAGAGAAACTCCCTGGAGGTTGCTTTGACCTTGCAGCTCTGTGTACTGTTTTCTGTCCAGATAAGGGGAAAAATATATATTTATAGAGTCTAAAAATATATTTTGAATTTTTTTGTAACAGTCAATTGACCACACTTGAGCACACATCCTAAAGGTGTGTATTTATTTCAGATAAATGCTGCTTCTATAGCACCAGACAGAAGCTATAATTGGTATATTCTGGGAAATTTCAGAGTTCCTCAATGTTAAGACTACAATATTTCCACAGACTGTATTGTCTAGAATCTTTATTTTGACTTGGTTTCCCATTTTACTCCCATTATGTTAAATCCCCTCTCTTTGGCTGCCTGAAGGAAAGCTAGAGCCAATCATACACTTCCTCTGTAATGCATGCTGTCATGAGATATTTACCTCCACCCACAGTTATCAGGCCTGTGTGATAAACCAGCCCAAAAACCCACCAAACCCAGAATTACCATCACAAGACAAGTGTTGGGTGGTGGAGAGCATTACAGCAAAAATGTGTTCATAGATGGTTATCTGAAACAAATTGATTATTTGATTTACATAATGACATTTTATTTATAGATATATCATACCGATTCAGCTGCAAAACCACATACCTGACAATATTGCCTCCAACTAAAAGCTTTTTTTTTGTTGGGGGGGGGGTCACAGTGTCACCATCCTATGAAACTGTCACAAATTGTTCGAAATTCATCAATCAAATTTAGTTATAGTACTGACACAGAGCAACAGAGCAGTTCATTTATTTGGTCTTCAGTTTAAAAATCTGTTGTTGAATTCAGTGTTACAAACAGAACTTCTAATAGACTGTATATGAACAATGGATGCGGCCACTGTGAAGTCACTCATTGCTTTGTGAACTAGAAGCCTCAAGTTTGTATGCAACCAATGGCATGCGTTCTGTGTGTAACGCATGCCAGAGTGATGTGTTACTGTAATCAAATTTATAACACTGTTCTGTAATGCAGTGATTTAACACATTACTAAATTCAGTAATCTCATTGCTGCAAAGGCAGAATGCTAGCACAGAGCTAGTGGCTGGTTTTCACCAGAGTTAGACAGCATAAAAGATAGATGTAGCCACCATGATATGACAGTGAATTTTTGAACAATCTACAACCACAAGGAATCCTGTTAATTTTAAAATCAGATCTTTCAGATGCAAAATTCTAAATCAAAACGGTTATTTCAAAATCAAGATAACTTTTATACTGTTTTAAGTGCTGTTGCCTGTGGAGGTCACATGTATATAAGGTGTTCCCGTGGCTTTGTGTAGGTTGTATAGATGCATTTGTGTCTGTATGCGATGCAGATGGAGCCCCTGCAAACGAGAGTGACGGCAGCGGTATGTGTTACCCGAACATGCCCATCTGTCTCCCGTGCTGGCCGGGCTGTAAGAGCTGCCAGGATGGTGCACCCTGCTGGGTGCAGGAGGATTGGCTTCTTAGGTCTGGTGTGCTTGCCATCCAGGGGGTTTTCATGGTCCTCATCTTCGTCAGCATGCTCGTGGCCTATCGGCATCGTCGCAGCCGGGTGAGTCGGATCTTTTGGCTCAGCAGGGCCACCATATGGATGGTGTTTAGATGGAAGAATGACGGTGACCACTGAGCCAAGGTGCATTACTGTATGTACAGCTTTAATGAAACTTTTAAAGTTTAATCAGAATCATAAAATCAACCACAGCTTTATGTTGCAGTAGTAGCATAATTCACGACATTAATGTGTAGTAGTATATTTTGCACTGCTGTTTGTGACAGCTTCTCATAACTGCTGTTCCTCTCCTCCTCCACCCTCAGAGGATCCGGGCTTCTGGCCTCCTGCTGTTGGAGACAATCTTGTTTGGCTCCCTGCTCCTCTACTTCCCGGTGAGTTTTTGGCTGAGCCCGCTGACTGAGAGTGCCACAGATTAGAGCTCTTTGCGGATCACTGCACAGCTCCACACCTTAGATTATGTGACAATGGACGATTTGTGTGGAGGGTGAATGGGGTGAGGACATGTGCGTGAAATGGGCTGGGTGGGTTCCTCGTCTACACGTTTCATAACATCTCTCAGCTCCGGTCATAGATTATCAATCAATCTTTAGATTCATTTTACCAATTAAAGAGCCGTTAACATAACCGTGCTGTGATGTTTTTTAATCTATCTGAAAGTGTCGGTTAATATGATCTCGTCCCTGCAGAGTGATTTAGTGTGTCGAGAGCCAGTCCTGTACATCACATTACAGATGATTTAGTTTAATGTCAAGTGAGTGTGTGACCGTGTTAATGGATTCTGGATTTGAATTTTGATAGTACAACAGAGATTCATTTCACAAGGTGCTTCATATTTGATAGTTATATTAGACTGTAGATTTTTTTTTTAAAATGATCATGTGATCTCAGAAAGGTCACTTTGAGGCCTGGATTTGTTTGATATTTTCATTTTGGCAATGACAGGAGACAATCCCGAAATAGGATTTTTTTTTTTTTTTTGGCTTTTGATTAGGAAGAAACCCAGTTTCAGCTGTGGTGGAGTTTTTGCCACCTGTTTATTAAACATATTTGGGTAAAAAGTAACAAATCCTCCATCACAAAACATATCATGTTAACTTAGTGATGATCTTCAAAGTCTGTTTTTTAAAAGTATAATATACTGGAAGTAGTCATTTTGAAGATTTATTGAGGCTAAAGTTCAACAGTATGACATTTAGTGAAATGCAGTGTAATGCACTCAATGAAGTGGAGCTAGTAAGTCATATATGCTGTTATAGTGGGAGGTGCTCATATGAAACATGGCCAAAACATTCTGTTTCAGACTTCTACTCTTTTCTACTCTTGGGTCTGTATGATGGAGCAGGATGGTGGTGCAGTGGTTAGCACTGCTGCCTCACAGGAGAAGAAGGTCCTGGGTTCAAATCCACCATTCTGTGTGGAGTTTGCATGTGCTCCCCATACCCATGTACCCTGCCTCTTGCCTTATAACAGCTGGGATAGGCTCCTGCCCTCCCCCAAAAAGGATAAGAGGAAGAAAATAGATGGATGGGTCTGTGTGATGTCAATAAGAAGGGAAATCCCTAATATGGTCATCTGAGGGACATAGCTCTGAAGTAAGCACAGAAGCCTCTCCCATGTGCTGCTCAAAACCTACTATAGATGAGGGTGTGAGGAAGGTAAAACAATGTTTTAGACAGTAGATGAACTGAGAGGCTGCACCAAGGCCAACTGCAAGGTAAATAAGGATATTTTGAACTGTAACTCATGCAAAGCTACTGTACAGTTGTATTCATGTACCAGCGTGCATGCATACCAAATACACATGCAAGCTCAAACTAAATAATAACAATAATAAAGGCAAATGTCATAAATGTCAATTAAAGAGATAAGTACAAGAAAATGTAAATGTAGATAAACGTGTCCACATTGGAGGGGGGACTACACAGTAAGGATAATGCAGAGGATTAGTGTGTGTGAGGCAAAAATACACAAGGATGCAGGATATGTTGCGATTATGAAATTAAAGCTATAAACCAGCTGTGGTGATGCAAGAGGTGGGAGCCAGACTGAAAATGAGCAAAAACTTGTCTCCATTTTGGGGTCATGTTGTAAGAGTTTTATTTGCATAAATTCAAAGGTGACCCACAGCCTGCATAGCTGACCTCCGCTCTGAAAGCCCCAGATGAAAAGTCAGAGTTCAGCCTCTCATCTCAGTGGGGTGTCACCGAGGAAGAGCTGCCATTTCATCTACAAACAAATCCCCTGCTGGAAGGAAGGCTGTTGACCATCCCACCGACATACTCAAGCCTCTTTTGAAATCCACCATAACCCATTAATGTAGTAGGATTTTTGAATGTCAGCAACAACAAAAAAAGAGATCAATTTGAGTGTCTCAGTGTTACAGTTTGCCTTTTTGGTATCTAGTAATTACAGTTTAATATTATCTAAACCACTCTTCGGGAATGAAAGAAATAAAAACTGTTGACTTAAATCTGCAAAAGCTGCCACATACAGTAGAGGCAGCAGCAGAACTTCTTCTTGAAGATCACTAATGATGCCTCATTATCATCTATTTAATGTGCTTCTGGACACGGGCAAACTCTGAGCTCTGCTTTTGGTCTCTACCATCTCCACAGCGATAATTAGTGCTTTTATACTGCTACCTTCACTACTATTAACATTTATTCCCTGTGCATGCATTAGCGGAATTTTATTATAACTGCAACTTTATTTTTAAATTGATTAACCTATTTTATTGGTTTTATTGAGGAGGATTTGAGTTATATGACAGGATTAGATCTAGAGATCAGTGGAATCTAGAAGGCATCAGGATATCTGTGTTCTTTTAGTTGATTGATTGATTGATTTTGCTCCACCCACTCTAGCTTTGGATTGACCAATCACATTACTTCTTTCTTCAGTGCAGCTCCAACAGACCCCAATCTGCGTTTGAGTGCTGGCCATTTCAGCTGATTAAACCCACCTTCCTGGCATGACTTTGATTCAGTTGTCGCTCTGAGCAGTTTATCCTGTATGAGTGGTTTGAACACAGTGATGTATATTTGCATTGATGTTATAAGCTCAAGTTTATGCTCTCATCCTGAGTGGCTGACACCGTTTTGCTCATGCTACCATCAGAGCAGAGTGAGCTTTAATTCCTGGATTCCGGCCACGGTGTGCTCTTACATGGTGAACAGAGGCAACAGTGAAATTGTTGTTGAATGTCACAGAAAACAATCAAAATGTGTCTTTTAAAAAGGCCGTATTTGTGTATATTTATAAGATACAGCTCTACGGAGGCAACATTTTTAAGTGTAATAGGTCATAATGTTATGCCTGATCAATGTACACACACATGCAGGTGTGTGTGTGTTGTATGGGCAGTGTCTTTCACCACTACAGAGGGAATCCTTTGTTGGCTAAAAGACCAAATCTGCAAAATCTACAAAATCTACAAATCTACGCCAGCTGCAACAGCTATGATCAAGCTGCAGCAGCTTTTAGCAATCACACTGCAATTTTCCAGCAACTGGAACAGTTATAATAACTTTCTAGTTATAATAGTTGCAAGTAAGTTTTATTTTACACAGTCGTCTAATTCAGCAATCATTTGTGTGGCTGTGGCTCAGGAAGTAGAGCAGGTCATCTACTAATTGGAAGGTTGGTGATTTGATTCCTGGCTGCTCCAGTCTGCATGCCAAAGTATCCTTGGGCAATATACTGAATCCCGAGTTGCTCCCGATGTGTTCATCGGATAGGGAATGTGTGCACAATGAACGATAGAAAGCAGAAAGCTGAACTCTCTCAGGCAGCTTTCTTGTCATTTCTTTAATTTCTCTTCAGAAATAGTTCTCCAGGTTTCTTGAAGGATATTCAAAGATCTTCTTTGGATGTTTCTGCCTTTTGTTCCATGCTCAGTCAAGATGATCCCACACTGCTTCAATAATATTGAGGTGCCGACTCTGCGGAGGTCAGTCCATGACTGATAGTGTTACATTGCGTGTTTTTGTATCCAGGGATGCTTTTACTGCAATGGCAGTGTGGTTGGGATCATCATGTTGGAAAATTACAATGATCAGGCTCTTTCCAGATCATATTGCACGGTGGAACAAAATCTGATGGTATTTTTGTGCATTCATAAGTCCAACAATTCTGACAAGATCCCCAACAGTACTGGCCGAACCACATTTTACAGATGGATGCAGACATTCACATCTCTTCTAACCTCCTCCATACATATTGATGATGATTTGAACCAAAAATTTCAAATTTGGATTCATTATTCCTTAAAACCTGTCTTCACTGATTTTCGGTCAAGTTCTTATGTAATCTGGTATAAGTCCTCCTGTTCTGATGAGGCTTCACTGAACAGTAGATGATCAGCTGAAGGGCCAGATGCATCTTCCTGTGTCCTGTTTCTTTAGGACATGACTTTCAGATTCTGTTAATCTGTTGCAGATTTTCTTTTTTTTTTTTTTTTTTAGACCTGTCACTTCCCCTTTTGCCCTCCACTTGTCCAGTTTTTTCACAATTTTTAAAGACACACTGCACACATGCCAAGATATGCCAGGTTTTTGGCATGTAGCTTTTTGGGAATCACCATATTGGTTGCAAAAAATACACTTTTATTCCTGTTGAACTGTTTTATCTTTGGTATTTTTCACAGATTCAACTAAAGAAATAAAAACAATTGTGTTTTTGCCACAGGCTGTTAGTACCACATTGTTTAAAGGAACAATTAAAAAGTTGTGTTTTATGTGTAAACACAAAAGTGGTTCGTATGAAAATGGATGAAAGGACTGAAGTGAAAATGAATGCTGAAAAAGCAGCCAACATCCAAAGAAAAATTTGAAGGACCTTCTGAAAGCCAGGAGAACTATCATTTCAGGCCACTTAAAAAAAAAAAGTCTGTCTCCTTGAATACAAAATATAAAGAAATGAGGGGCAGCTTGAGACTTTTGCACAGTACTGTAGTGTCCTGTCTTATAGTGGAGAAATACTACCTGTACACCAATAGAAACTGTTGGTTACCCTGTTGTATGTAGCTGTAGTTTTTTTTTAGTAAGCATTTCTCGCTATCTCTGCAGGTCTTCATCATGTACTTCAGGCCAAGCACCTTCAGGTGCATCCTGCTCCGCTGGGTGCGAATGCTCGGTTTCTCCATTGTCTACGGCACAGTTACACTGAAGATGTACAGGTAGGTTATGTCATAATGCTTGGTTTGCTGGGCCCACAAAGCCAACTCAACACAGATTTTAACTAAGGGAACTTTATTGCAAAGAAGGGAGAGGGATCATGGGAGAGGATGAGAGTTAATTTGTTGTCCAGGAAGTGGATGTTGCTGGTTGATGTGAAAACGGATCACACCTTATTAAGCAATACTTGGATGAGAAGAGGCAGAGTGTGGAAGGGGTACTAGGCCAGCAGGTGGGTATTAACAGGTAGCAAGTGGAGAGCGGGCAGGCAGGCTGAGTGTGAGTCACTGATGTCCAGAGGTTCGGGTGGTGGAGAGGAGGAGGCGCAAAGCTGCTTGAGCTATCGCCAGATGGCAGATACGTTGATTCTTGAACCAGAAGATTCCAAACGAGCTCTTGGGCAAGTGGCATAGTGACATGAACAGCCTTAGAGGGAACTGTGGCACCACCTGTCCTTCT
Source organism: Pterophyllum scalare (assembly GCA_024447675.2). Taxonomy (NCBI): domain Eukaryota; kingdom Metazoa; phylum Chordata; class Actinopteri; order Cichliformes; family Cichlidae; genus Pterophyllum; species Pterophyllum scalare. The sequence goes on from JAMQGT020010019.1 coordinate 78,777, forward strand.
TATAGCTTGATGATACAACTGCCCACAGGTGTGGGAGGGCTGACCCACACCAAGAAACTCCACCCTTAGGTGGAGACCAGACATACGCACAACCTGGCAACTATTTGAGAGTAAAGCATAGAGAGAGAAAAGACAAACCAAAAAAACAAACTCCAAAACCGCCCGGTTCTGCTGAATTGTGAGAGGTTAGCACTGATAGCAGCTGATGCTAACACATAGTATAGTTAAAACTCAGTACTTCCAGATTATCTTGACCTCTCTTTAATGTTTAACGACTTCTCGTTAAACATCACAGAACTGTGGTTATGATTTTGAATGAATGCACAATTTGTTGAAAAACATATGGAAAACTTTACTGAGTAAAATATTTAGTTAAACATTTTACTGGGAGATATCTTGTATGATATCTATCTGATCTTTTTTTTTTTTTAGCAAACAAAACTATAAGATTATAAAACTATTAATTTTAAAACCAAGGTAAAAAAGTTACCTTGCAGACTCTGTAATGTTATGGAAAAGAAACGTATATTCCTGTTGAATTTATACACATATTCTGTTGGTGTAACCAGCTAAAGTTAGCTAACCTTTACATTGTGCTCCATAAATGGCAAAACTTTGTTTCTGACTTCTGTGTTTTCAAATAAACCTCCAGTTATACAGAAACACATGTAAGTACAGTTTAACAGGTTTTATCTCACCAGAAACGTGTTTGCTGTAACATATTCCATATTCCAGTGTTGACCGCTTTTAATGGTGTACAGTGTACTAATATTTTAAGCAGTAAAACTAAAAGAGCATGCTTCCAAGAATATATCATCAAAATTTAAATATATTAAAAATAGGATATATATTTATTATATTTGTTCTGAATGTTGGTCAATCCAGTGAGTGCTCTCAAAAAATCTTTTTTATGCTGGCAAAGAGAAACTACCAGTTGTAGTCCATCATGATCACTAATGAGAAGTAATTAGGCCTTTGCTTTGTCAAAGTGAAAGACACTGTAGAACCTTCAGCAC
>JAMQGT020010025.1:0-32500 GCA_024447675.2 Pterophyllum scalare
TTTGAGGCGACTGTTTGTTGTGTTTTGGCGCTATATAAATAAAATTGAATTGAACTGAATTGAAAGTTACAGTCTTCTAATACTGTAGGATGTGGTACTTATATATATATATATATATATATATATATATATATACACACATATATATATATATATTTACTTTTTCTTTATATTGCTATGTAAGCAAACACACATACATGCATCAAAATAACCCCCATTGTCACCATCAAAAATTATGTTAGCTTCAATATTATATAATTTATAGGGACCATTTATGTACCACAAATACTGGTAAGCAATGTTCAGGTGTTTCCCAAAATCTCACCTTTCATTGCCTTGTTATAGCTGAGCAGCAACATCCAGAGGAGATGAACCAACTCCTCCCACTTGAGCCACCTTTCAGTGCCGTCCTAGAGAGTACAGTCATTGATCAGTTGCACTTAACTGTTGCATACAGCCAGTTACTTTTTAGATTTCTCTCAAATCTCTGATATAAATCAGGCTCACATTTACATTTTTCTTTTGGGGTGTTAACATACAGATGTTAACAGTGTAAAGCAGCTGGTTATTTGATGCTTTTTTAATGTCTGACAACAGAATTTGAAAAAAAAAATCTGCAAATCAGAACAGCTCTGTTGTTATTTTGGTTGTATTGAAATACAGTATAGCAGAGCACAAAGAGTAGAGAAAAACAAACACTTGGTAATGTTAGCCACATCAGCCATGCATCATGCAAGAATAAATATACATATATTTAAAATTGCTGTGGGACAATACCTACAATAATAAAAGGAATCCACTGTGCCTGCATTTGGAAAGTTAGCGGGAGCAGCATTAGTGAGGGAATGACGGCAGATGACACCAAAGAACAGTAGAAACCCCCTCAAAAGTATAGTATGGACACTTCAGTACTTTATAAAGAAGCTGGCCAGTAACATAAAGATGACAACAACAATCGGGAGTCTGATATTCACCATAGGGTCTGGTGCCAGAGTGCAGTTCTTTAGAAAGTGAAGCAGCAGACTGAGCGACATGGGCAGTGAGACTTTCACTGGGCATGCATAGTCCAACAGATGTTCCAACAGCTTACATCTCAGCAGCTTGCTCTGTAGGCTCTCCAACAATAACATCCTGGAAATCAAAAATAGATTAGTCAAAGACAGCTTGGAAAACTGGTGGAAGTGCTATTGGAATAAATATATATTTGCTTTGCTGTTAATTATAAGTTATTTCACTTTGGCCCAGGAATGTAACAATGAAATACATTTTCACAAATATATAAACAGCCCTCGCTTGAGTGTAAGAGACGAATTCATATCATGCTGGCAGGTAAATTGGCAGGTATTTAGTCCTGTACCAAAGTGTTAAATCTGTTGTTTGGGATGACATCACTCTGGCAAACAGGAAGCAACGAGCTTTACATTAACAAGCAATGTTTGGTTTGCGAGAGCTGCACAGAGACTCAAACACAGCAACACAGGACAGAGCAACAGGAAGCGCTGTGGAGCCTACAGTGGAAAAAACCCAAAACAAGTAAAAAAAAAAAGAAAAAAATATGAAAAAGAAACCTAGCTTTCAAATAAAGGATTATTATAAAAAAAAAAGTGATCCATAGAGCGGATAACCATGGATTACCATGGGTTTGGGTTTTTCCTCTGAGGCATAAGTATTCAGCACACATTGTCAGTGTCTGAGTAATTATTCCCACTGCCTGAAAACACATTGCAGGCTGAATAAAAAAAGAAAAGAAAAAGATTAAACAAATTAATACTTAGAAAAATTGGGATTGCCGCCTTATCATATTTATTTGTAATATAATAACATTTGATGTCATCTACTAGACACCCCCCCTTACTGCAGCATTGAACATCATGAATGCATCTCTCCTCCTCACCTGTGTGCTCGGATGGACACATTGCTGATGAGCATATGGAAGAGCTCTTGGGAAAGCTTGGCAGAGGTTAGAGCGGGAGAACAGTCTACCTCCAGAGCCAGAGAAAGCATCCTTTGCAAGCTGGACACCATGCTGCAGCAGACAGAGAGATATAAACTTGAAAAGACGGGCAGAGAACCTGCCAGAGTGGTCCACACTTTGACCCAGCAATGTTAAGCCTTTAAGAATTTTGGCTGTGTATGCCATTAAAGTAGATTTGAAATCAAACAAACAAGATGCAACTTAATTCCAGATTTTCAGCTTTCATTTAAGGGGTTGAACAAAAGTAAACAGTAGACCTGGAAAAGCATAATAAAGGAGGAAATTATTTGTTGATGTCCACAGGTTCCAGACTTCACTCTAGACTTTAATTGAACCCCTGAAAATAACAGACAGTTTATAAAAATGGCTGTGACTGATGAAAGGTTAGACCAGTGTTTTAAAGCTGAGTCTGCATGCTGACGGTTTCATTTCAAATCTTCTGTGGCAGTGTTAAGAGCCAGAATTACACAACTGAATCACTGTCTAAACATTCCTGCAGCTAACTGTAACATACATGCAAGCCTGTTGTTCATTCCACCAAAGCTACCGGTTCTTTATTTAACAAAAATCAAATTTCTTTGCAATTCACCTCATCTGCTCTCTCTCTCTGGTCGATTCTCTATTCTCTCCATGCTCTGTTGATTTCATAATGGCAGAAAACAACCACTTGATGACTTCTCTATTAAAAAAAAGGAAAAAACAACAACAAAGACAAAAAAAATATTACTTTAAGCGTGATAATTACTTAGAAAAGGCCAAATAATTAAAGTAATGAGGCTTGTTATTGGGTGTGTTGTGAAAATTTGTTGTAAAACAGATAAGGACTACTCTTCATGTAAGATGATGTTGTTAATATTGCTGAAAATGATCATTTGTGCCAATTAAACCTACTCTTAAGTATGTTTTGTTTGTGCAGCACACTGGGAGGTATTGCTATTATTTTGGTATAAATGATGATAGATTAAAATAAAGCACTTCAAAAGCTCCACAAAATCCCTGGAAGGCAGGATAATCTATAGCCTGCATCAGTTTAAGAGTTTTACCCAGGCATCTATAACAAACTAAACGAGCCAGCCTTAGTGATATAAAATCTAATTGAAATGTTTAAGTATAAGTTACCTCTAATTATAATACAGGTTGGCTATCATGCTCACCTAACTCGGGGAAACTGCTGATCACACGACAACACTGCCTTTGCGATCGAGTGGTGCAGGGAAGATGCAGAACGTTTGACCCGGAAGTCGTCCTCCAAAGTCTGCACAACGTACTCCAGGAGCATGCGCACAGCATCACACTGATGCCTTTGTGTGTGCTCCTAAGGAGGTAACAAGTAGGGAAATGCCAGTTTATTGGAATTACATGTGTGGCTGTGACTGCATTTTAAAGCACAGCGAAAACAGAGTGCAACAAACAGGGTGAAACAAACAAGCAATATCAAAATGTTTGACTAATGATGGGACCATACATTTTAACAACATTTAAACTTTTTCACCATTACAACTAAAATCTTTTCAAAATGCGCTTGTTCATAGAGTTTTAGTGTATATTCACACACTTTTGTGAATCAGTACCTGATTGGTCATGATTGAGGTCAGTAACTCCCAATCCCATGGAACTGTGTTTTTATCAGCCATGTGGTGCCTGCAATCACAAAGCACTTTTAATGTAAGAATTCAAAGATGAAAAAGTGAGTGAGACAATGACATTTAAATAGAAAATGCTATTTGCTTATATTCCTGCAGTCTTTTTACCTTTGTGACCTCATCAGGAGTTTAAAGGCTTGCACACAGAGGTGATGAGGAGACTGTTGGTCGAGCAGAATGCCACGTAGTAGGTGGGAAGTGATATCTCTGGGGGGATAGTAACCAGGCTGTAGTAGGTCAGACAATAGCTGCAAAGTGCCCTCTGGGTAATTCTCATCAATCGTACTGTAAACCAGACTCAGGCTCTGACGGCACAGCACCTCTGGACTTCCAAAATCTTCATCATCCTCTTCAATCTATAAGAAAAAAAATGCCCTCCATTCAGTATGTAATCAGCTAATAAGAGCAGCAGGAAATATGTAGGTATAGGGAGAAAAGTCTCTCACCATTGCTTTTCGAGTTGTTCCAGCTAGTAATTTTCTGAGTGTAACTGGGCACACAAAATGTCTGTCCTCTCTACTGACTGCCCTGAAGTCCATGCCCTCTTCAGTCATGTCTTCTCCATCACTTCCATCTTGCCAAGGGAAAGATCCTGGACTGTCAAGTCCCAGATCCCCCTTGTACGTCTCAGTCTCCAACTGCCATTCAGGCATATCTTCAGCTAATTCAGAGGTGGGCGATGGCTCGACAGGGCTCCTAAGACCATGGGATTCAGGACTTGTATTGGTGAGAGGTTCGGGCTCAGAAGGCTCTGAAGAGTTTAGTATATCAGTAGGAGAGTGGGGAGATGAGGTATCAGAGATACTGCATTGTCTTGATTCTGGTTTGTCTAATTCCAGCTGATTCAAGTCAGAGCAGGGGGGTTCCATTTGTGCTTTGTCCTGAGATGAAGAAGCCAAAGCGGTGGATGGAATGAGTGTAACTGAACAAACCCCATCCCTATCATTATCTTGAATGCTGTGCTCTATTGAGTTTGCAGAAAAAATTGAGCAAGGAGAGTCAGCAGGGCTGTGTAGGTGCTGCGGTTCTTCATCTTGGACCTGCGTTCTTGTAAATTCCTCACTGATGTTTTCTTGTTCATCCATAGGAGGAGGCTCATCAAACAAAGGTTCTACGTCAAAAACATTTGAAGCAGTAGCTCTACTTAAAATACTATTAAAATTAGGTGCTTCACTATGACTGTTCAGAGACATTTCTTTACAATCTTTGGTCACATAGACAGAACGCTTTGAGGTTTTCAATTCTGCAACATGTGTTTCGAGAAAAGGCAATCGTTTCAACTTTACAGCTGGTGTGTTATGGCAGGGGGGTGCTTTAGAGTCCTCTTTTGGGTGTTGTGTTTGAAGTGTCTGAGGACTTAAACGTCTCTGCTTTGGCTTTGGGTCACCACAGTCCTGCTGTGGAGGACAAACGCTAAAGTCTGTCAAAGGGGTTTTTTGCAGGTTCAAATCTTGACTTTGTGAGATGTGATTTAAATTTGCATTTATGTTTTTCGATTGACAGTTATCTGGTGGCAAATACTCGGTCTCCTGCTGTGCTTCATTTGTATCAGTCAAGTCTGCTACTGTTGTGCCAGTGCCAGTTTGCCTTCTGCGTAGCTCTGGAAGAGTCCATCTTGGATCTGTGAGGTCAATATAATTCTACAACAGAGGAAAAATAAATATAAACATTTCAATAAATGCTTTGGTTATAGAGAAGACAAATATAACATTTGATTTTCTTCATTTCTGAAAGAACTAGTGGGAAATGGAAAAGTCATCTTTAATTATTTGACTTTTCTAATTGTGTGTTCCTTGATCTGAAATCTTAGATTTGGAGATAGATCATTCAAGTATAAAAAAGGCACCTAACTCAAGGGATGAACCAGTGTTTCTACACATAACAGGTAATGAACCAATTTTAAATTGTATCTTCAGACTGTTACTCACAGCCTGTCAGAAAAAAAAAAACACATAATTTCTCATTTCTTTAGTTGACCTCTGAAAAATGCCAAAGATAACAGCCCGTGTGGGAACTTAACTGTAGCTACTAACAAAACAAGGCCGGACTTCAGTATATCTTTTATGGGTTTTACTGAACAAAGGAAAACGGCCTCATCAATACATAACTCGATTCTCTGTTATTGTTTTCTTCTTCTAACAAATCATTCCCTTTCAAACATGTAACATAAAACGCCACCTTGTGGACTGAAGTGCAATAACATGCTAAATCAATCATGTTCTGACTTATCCTTTCTTTTAACAAATAAAATGAAAAACCATGAAATGTAGCTTATGAATTAATAACAATGAAATAAGGATACAACAGTCTGACAGGCATGAAATAGCATTTTTGTTCCAGTGAAGTGATCCCCAAAGAACTGTTTGCTGAAAACTTGGCATATCACAGAATGGTGTGCAGTGTACCCTTGAAAATGTGAGGAAACTGGACAAGTGAAGTACAAAAGAAGACAAGTGTCAGGCCTAAAAAGAAAAATCTACTGCAGAAGAACAATATCTGAAAGTCGTGTCCTTATGAAATAGGAAAAAAAATCCAGCAAAGACCTGACACAGGACCTGAAAGATACAGCCGGCCCTTCAGTTCATTCATCTACTGTTCACTGAAGCCAATTCAGAAATGGCCTCAGTGGAAGGGGGTCTGTCAAGAAGCCATTCTTAAGGAAGGAGGTAAAGACTGAGGTATGTCAAATTACAGAAGAACTGGACTGAAAATCAGTGGCAACATGCCATGTGGAGTGATGAATCCAAATTTGATGTTTTGTCAGTATGTATGGAGGTGATCTGGAGAGAGATCCAACAATGAGTATATACAGCCATATGTAAAACATGGTGTAGGCTCTGTCACGGTTTGGGGCTGCATTTCAGCCAGTAGTGTTGGAGATCTTGTCAAAAAATATTGGAATTATGAACACAGACAATTATGTCATTTTTCTCAGCATGACAGTGATTTCAAACACACCGCCAATACAGTAAAAGCATACCTGGATAGAAAAAAACATAATGGAACACTGTCAGTCATGGATAGTCCTCCCCAGGCCCCGGACATCAGCATTATTAAATGAGGGATCATCTTGACAGAGCAGAGCATAATAGAACAAAAGGCAGCCAATATCCAAAGAAGAGTTTTGAATATTCTTCAAGAAGCTTGGAGAACTATTCCTGAAGACTACTTCAAGAAATTACAAGGAAGCTTGTCTAAGAGAGTTCAGACTACGTTGAGGCATAAAGATGGTCATACCAAATACTGACTTTCAAGCTTGTTTTGAGCTTGAAAGTTGTACAGAGTAATTTTTTTTTTTTTGCCTTACATACTGTATTTCCATATATATTTGCACAATTCAATAAATTGCTGTACCCATTTCCCTAGCAAAATATAGAGAAATTGGGGTGGCTCAAGATATAACACCATAATTACCTATCTAGCTTACTACCTAAGTAGCTAGCGAGCTGCTAAGAGTTTATTTCTAAAAAAAAACAACAAAAAAACCTAACTTACTCATCAGTTCTTCAACATGAGTTTAAAATTTACTTTTTTCATTTAATCAGATACCTATACCATGGCCCTTTTTAATGTGAGCCCCAGTTACTGTTGTAAGAGTAATAATTGTACTATATAACATCTAACCACCTGTCAATCAATGGCACTGGTAGTTGCTTCAATCAGCAGCATCAAAGGTGAGAAAGGTTTAACCTGTCCACTTCATGTTGCCAGCAGGTATTTCGCTGTTGTGAAGTCACTGAATGTCACTGACATTCTATGATTTCTGCTTGTCGCTTTGTGTGTGGTCTCACCTTTCCTAATCAGCTACCCTATGGCATTAGGAGTTGGCACTTGGTCATATCCTTTAAGTTAAAAAGATCTGACCAAGTACTGACCCCTGGGGAACACCTTTTGTGACTTTAAGAAACCAGATTGTTGACCATCTGCAACTATAGCTTCAGTTCTACCACCAGTAAGCCAACTGCAAATCCAGTCTATCCTAAAGAAAAATATGAGATGTGTCAGAAAAATTCCAGGACTGAGTATGCTGTGTTAGCTGTGAGTGGGGGAAGGTTGTGTCACCGTATGATATTACATATCATATTCCTACATAGCATATTCCTGTCATCTTAGCTCTCTGTAGCCACTGCATTTTTTTAACATGCTTTTGCATAGATGCCCTCTGTTTCAGATCGTGCAGCAACTAGCAGAGCAACAAAACAACCTGAAGGCGCAATGAACCAACGTGTAATTTCTGGTCCAGTTGGGGACAATGCCATCAGAAGCACTAGGAATGCCGCAGCAAGTGTATGGAGATAAGATGATGTCACACACACGTGTTTTTGAGTGGTACAAGAGGTTCAAGAAGGGACGTGAAGATGTGAGGACGTGAAAGAAAACCCCAGGAGTGGAAGGCCTTTAATAAGCAGGACCGAGTTCAACATTGAGTGTGTCAGGCAGATGGGGCGTGGGGACCCAAATCTTAAGTGATTATCTTCCAGACACTGTCCTGGTTCATGCACGGTTCATTTGTAATCAGTCGAACAGTCAACCAACATTCCCCACGCACCAACTGCGTGACACACTCAACATTGAACTCAGTCCTGTTTTATTGCTGGCCTTCCACTCCTGCCTTTCATGCCCTCTCATCCCTTCTTGAACATCTTGTACCACTCAAAAACACATGAGCATGATATAGTCTCATCTCCATACACTTGCTGCAGCATTCCTAGTGCTTCTGATGCCGTTTTCCCAAACCGGACCAGAAATTTTACATTGGTTGTTCCTCTGCTAACTGCTGAACAATCTGAAACAGAGGGCATCTATTCAGAAGCATATAAGCTTAGTGGTTAAAGCTGGGCGACCACATCCATATGCCGCAGTGCGTTGCGGGCGGCGCAGGTTCGAGTCTCAGCCTGTCGCCAATTTGCCTGCATGTCTTCTCCCGTATCTTTCCCTAATTTTCTGTCTCTCCTCTACTGCAAATAAAGCCGCTGTGGCAAAAAAAAAAACACAAAAAAAATTCAATGTTTGAGCTGACATGACAGGTACATGATCCCTGGATGTTTTATCACACAGTGATACAACCTGACAATCCCTCCCCATTCATAGCTAACACAGCACACTCAGTCCTGGGACTTTTCTGACACACCTTGTATTGTCCACTGTGCCCAGTGCTTTATGTCTGTAGTGCTGGTTGGTGAGTTCAATTGAAAACCTAAATGGTTCTACTTTTTTCATATTTTATTGTAATATTATGGAAGGGCGATACAAAAACATGAACAGTTCCAGGAGAAGCTACAGAGCTGTACCTGTCAGAGAGATGAAACTGGTCTCACACTTCATTTGAAGGTACCTCTCCTCTTTATATATCTTTATAAATATTTATGTACTAGGCTAACAAGCAGGAGTGCTTTACAACAAAGTTGCAGTTTTACATTTCTTTCCTATATCAAATGGTTTAACTTGCCTTTTGTTTAACATTCATAAGGAATTTGAGTAAAAAAAGACACTCCTTTCTGGTTATTCTATCCTTCCCCATCGGCAGTTTCTCATTTGACTCTCATTTGACTGGAAAATATTAGCCTAGTATATCACAACATAGCGCTCTTTTATAGGCCCTATACAGCATGAAGTCCTATAAAGCATGAAGACTGGCAGACAAATTTTAATACATAAATTCATCCACATTAACGTTAGCCATCATTCTCATTTAATGACTAAAACTATTTAACAACACATTTATAAACCCTAAACTGCACATACACTATCTAGCCATAAATGCTTGTTTGAACAGACACAGAGCTCAAAGTTATTTTTACAATAACACTGGTATCAACAAAGCGACAAACAACTTCTTTACCTTTAAGCTAGGTTGTCTTATATTTGACCAGTGATGAAGCTACATTAGACTTTTGACCGCAGAGAGCATTCATATGAGGGCCATACCTTTTTAATCTCGCCTTTTCTCTGTCCAGGTGGATTTACAGAAACAGCAAAAGTCTGAGGATACTTAATGAAATGCAGTCGGTGTTATTATCTACAGCAACCGAGCTTCTGTTCGCTTACCGGTGGGAGGTCGAGCTTCACGGCATCAACTTCCACCCGCACTGCTGAGAGCGGCATCGGGTCAGGCTTGGCGATGAATGTGCGGTAGGATCCGACGATCTCCACGTCGGAGTCGTCTGAGCTCAGACTGATCACATCCATTTCTCTTCAGTCATTCAATTTCAACAGCTAATGCTAGGCGGTCCGCTTTCTAAAGCATCACTTAAAGCAGACCCATGACGGTCACTGCGGTCCTAAGCAGCCATGAGCTTCCGCCGTGGATGTCTAATTCCTATCATGTTTACCAGAAAACATGTAACTTCAACAGTAAGGCGTGTAACCTTGTTGAGATCGTAGATTACATGCGTCTAGTGCAGCAGGCAGTTTAAAACCTGGGTATAGTTTCACAATCCATGGGCTGCCGAAAATTAACTAGATATAAGCTACACGGGAAATTTTAGATCCACTAGCGTATAAGTTGTTGAGAACTGTAAAATGTAGCATATGAAGTTTAACACTTCCTGTTTTTGCCTTGTAGCTTTTCTTCTATGATTATGACGGGTCTCAACCAGCTCCACAGATGCAATTGTCCCCACCTGCTGTACTGGAGTGCAACCTGCCATTTCACCCCACAGCTTCAGCTTGTCCCCCAGGAAAACTGAACAGGCAGAAATGAAATGCTGCCATGATGCCATAAGTGCTTCTTCTTCACAAACCTCTTTTCACACTCTATGTGTGTGTGTGTGTGTGTGGGGGGTTATAGGGTCTTTAACTTACAATATAAAACATCTTGAAGCGATTGTTGTTGTGCTGACGGTTTGCCAGAATCACCTCGAGGCAAATCTCATCTTTGCTTTTTGCAGATGATGCAGTCCTGTTGGCTTCATCGGGTGGTGGCTTCCAGCTAGCACTGGAGCAGTTCACAGCTGATTGTGAAGTGGTGGGTGTGAGAATTAGTACCTCCAAGTCTGAGGCCATGGTTCTCAGCTGGAAAAGAGTGACGTGCCCACTGTGGGCCAGGGATGAGTTGCTGCCCCAAGTGGAGGAGTTTAAGTATGTGATACTGCCAAAAGTATTCATTCACCCACGCAAATCAGTAAATTCAAATGTTCCAATCACTTCCATGGCCACAGGTGTATAAAACCAAGCACCTAGGCATGCAGACTGCTTCCACAAACATTTGTGAAAGAATGGGTCATGCTCAGGAGCTCAGTGAATTCCAGCATGGTATCATGATAGGATACCACCTATGCAACAAGTTGTGAAATTTCCTCACTACTAAATAGTCCACAGTCAACTGTCAGTGGTATTATAACAAAGTGAAGGTGATTGGGATGACAGCACCTCAAGCACGAGGTGATGGGCAGTGAAAAATCACACAGCCTGTGGCTGCTGAGGCACATAGCGTGCAGAGGCTGCCAACTTTCTGCAGTCAGTCGCTACAGACCTCCAATCTTCATGTGGCCTTCAGAATAACTCAAGAAAAGTGCATAGAGAGCTTCATGAAATGGGTTTAAATGGCTGAGCAGCTGCATCCGAGCCTTACATCATTAAGCGCAATGCAAAACACCGGATGCAGTGGTGGGAAGCATGCTGCCACTGGATTCCAGAGCAGTGGTGAAGTGTTCTCTGCAGTGACAAATTATGCTTTTCCATCTGGCAATCTGATGGACAAGTTTGGGTTTGGTGGTTGCCAGGTGAACAGTACCTGTCTGACTGCATTGTGCCAAGTGTACAGTTTGGTGGAGGGGCGATTATGGTGTGGTATTGTTTTTCAGGAGTTGGGCTCGGCCCTTAGTTCCAGTGAAAGAAAATCTTAATGCTTCAGCATACCAAGACATTTTAGGCAATTTTGTGCTGCCAACTTTGTAGGAACAGTTTGGGGATGGCCCCTTCCTGTTCCAAAATGACTGCACACCAGTGCACAAAGCAAGGACCTGGATGAGTGAGTTTGGTGTGTAAGAACTTGACTGGCCTGCACAAATCCCTGACCTCAACCTATGATCACCTTTGTCATCAATTAGAGCGGAGACTGCCAAACAAGGCCTTCTCATCAAACATCAGAGTCTGACCTTACAAATGCACTTCCGGAAGAATAGGCTAAATTCCCATAAGCACACTCCTAAACCCGGAAGATTTGAAGCTGTTGTTAGCTGCAAAGGGTCGGCCAACATCATATTACACGCTATGGATTAAGAATGGGATGTCAGTCAAGTTCATATGCGTGTGAAAGCAGACAAGCAAATACTTTTGACAATGTAGTGTATCTTGGGGTCTTGTTCATGAGTGAGGGGAGAAGGGAGTGGGAGATTGACAGATTGGAGCCACGGGTACACTGATGCTGTACCGGTTTGTTGTGGTGAAGAGAGAGCTGAGCATAAAAGTAAAGCTGTTGATTTACCGGTAGACCTATGTCCCTGCCCTCACCTTTGGTCACGAGATTTGGGTAGTGACCGAAGAAAGAGACTGCAGATACAAGCAGCGGAAATGAGCTTTCTCTGAAGGATGGCTGGCCCTTCCCTTAGAGATAGGGTGAAGAGTGCAGTCATTCAAGCAAGGCTCAGAGTAGAGCCCCTACTCCTTGACACTGAAAGGAGTCAGTTCAGGTGGTTCGGGTTTTGAGCATGTCCTACTGGGAGGAGGCCCTACCCACGACACACTGGACAGATTAGTTCTCTCGGCTGGCCTGGCCCATTATCCTGCTGAAAGAGGCCACAGCCATCAGGGAATACCATTTCCATGAAAGGGTGTACATGGTCTGCATGAATGCTTAGGTATGTGTCAAAGCAGAATATTTCATCAAATTTCAGGCTAAAAGAATGACATTTAGGTTGTTTTTACTGCTGTCTAATGTCAAAATGGATCAAATTTGACCCAAACAATATGTGAGGATTAACTGGGACCTGAGTGCAAAATTTGTTTCGTCTCATGTGTTGGAATGACAATAAAAATTCTTGAAAATTTGAAGAATGGGGATCTGGATTTGCAAACAGCCGGTCAGTAGACAAAATAGAACAACTATGATATGTTTTAATAGGTGAAGACTACCATCATTTAAAAAAAGAGAGAGGAAAAAATGGACTAAGTTATTGTTTACTTTGATCTTTGCTTCCATGATAAATAGACTGCTGCAGGGTTTCAGTTTTAATTCCAGTGTCCAGTTTGGTGGAGGGGGGGATTATGGTGTGGGGTTGTTTTTCAGGAGTTGGGCTCAGCCTAGCCTATCTGAAATAAGATATTTAAACACAGTGAAAGCATCCTCTTAATACTGACATTAATATTTTTATCTGCTTTGATTTCTTGGAATTATGTATGTTGTCATGCTGTCAATTAAAAAATAAACAGTCATGATGAATGAAGTAAGTATGGTTTTGATGGAGTTACTGAATAAAAAACACATGGTAGATAAGCGGCCTCGACTGTTCACACAAAGTTCAGGTAAGGAATGGTTTTTATGTCTGCAAATTGTTTCAAGACTGAAACATCAAACCTCCCTACCATGATGCACAGTTTCTTTGTCAATCTGCAATCTCACACATCACCACTGGAGTGCACTCACACAGTGGGAAAGAGCCTACATGTGATGCTTGCAGGGATTGAAGGTGTTTTCTTGATAAAGATTTCACCAGACATGAACTATGAACCTAACTGATCAGCATAAGATCTGATCAAGCTCAGATGGGATTTTTATTTTTGGTAAATAACCCTAACTGGGTACTGTGATGACCCTCTCTGCCCTGCCTTCAGTTTGGCCTGCTTGTGTGTCAGGTCTCCTGCAAGCATTAGATGGCTGGAGTAGCTCGTTTGCCAATCAGTGACACTGGCAACACTTGGGCCCAATGTGTGCCAGTGCTCTATAGAAGGTCTCACAGATCAGTTGATGTGAGGCTCTCCTTCTTGAGACACTTCTTTGGCTTTTGGTTTGGCTTCTTGCACTTGACAACATTGCACATATTTCTTCACTCATGTACTCATTGGCACTACTGACTGTACTGACTACACACATCATGGTTAGTTTAAGTTCTGCTTCTGTTCCTTCAATTCTAAATAAACAATCTTTTAATTGGCATTTGTGTGTATCTCTTTTTTTTGTTATGGCCATGCGGCCTGGTTTGTGACAACTGGGTGCTTGTCCTGGATCCACTGGATTTATTTGTGGCCGTCTTGTTGTGCGGTGTTGCCAGGATGCTGGATTTTTGTGGGACGCAAGCAGTGTGGAGTTTTTGCTGTACCCTGTGTCCAGGGGGATGCATTTTGATTTGGAAATAAATTTGAACTTTGAACTTTTGTATTGTGTCTCAGGATTTAGGTCCTGCAGCTTGTGATTGTTGCACACTCAGGTAGGTGTGAGGTATTAACAGTGATTGCATGGTTCTCTAGTGCAGTGAGTTTTGGCTAACGTAGACTCTCCCTTTGTAAGAATAGCAACCTGGTTCTTTTGGACCTATTGGTTTGTTTATTTTAGTTTGTTTTTGTGTGGTTTAGAGCATTTGGCACAGGTACACTTCCAGAGCTGTTAGGTGGGTAACCAGCTTGCTGGGGCCTTAACTGGGTTGCTGGGTTAAGTATTAATAAGAATTTATTGCTGAATGAAATAAAGACTTTCTGGATTGTATTAACGACCAGTTTTTCAGAGTTGCTAACAAGTGTTAAGTGATCTTGGTGATTGAAAGCATATGATTTGAGATTGAGCTGCAGTTGATTTGGAAAAAGGAGTATGAGTGGCTGAGCACAAGGAAGCTGATCAGTCATGATCAGTGCCACTTGTTCTATTAGATGATTTTTGAGGAGCAGAGCTAATTGTGTTGCCAATCTCATATGAATTGGCAAAGCAAAAGCTGGAGGCTGTTAAACAAAAGGTAGTTGAGCGGCCCCAACATGAACTTGACAGTTTAGCACTTGGACTAGTTTTGGCCAGATAGTAAGTTCTGTTTTGCTGAGGGAAGAAGTCTTTGTGAAGTTACATCAGTGAAGTTGATACAAATTGCATAACATTTTGAGTAACTTGCGGTTTGTGATTGTGACAGGTTACTTTTGGTGAGGATTATTTGTTACTATATTTGGTTGGTTTTTGGATAGTAACTTTTAGATAGTCCTCTTTGATTTGTGACTGTTGCACTTTTGAGTAGGTTACTGAGTTGTTTAAAGTGACTGCACAACATTTGTGTGGGGGTTGTTGTTCTGGCTGGGGTTAAAAAATAGCCTAGTTGTAGCTTTTGTGTCTGGCTAGTCTGTCTGGTTTTCTCTTAAAAATGCTTTTTTTTTGGCTAAACAAAATGGCAGAGGCATAGAACAGTGCTGGTACCTTGAGATGACTTCTTATTGGATTAGTTTGTGGTTTTCTGAATGCTAAGCTTTTACCATCAAGTCTCTGCTGTTTGACACCTGTGCTTGGTGCACTTGGTGGCCATTGTTTCTCCAGTCATCTGATCTGAACAGCTGGCACATTAAAGGCCATGATAATGTGGTTGAGGATGTATTGGCTCCAGCTCCAATTTTTTTAATACCTTGTTACTGGAGGTGAAATTAAGTGTATTGTGTTTGATTTGGTCCCTTAAGTTTTGCTTTTTAGGATCTCCGGTTTTACGGAGGGGGTGTGGCAACCCACTCTGTCCTGCCTTCAGTTTGGCCTGCTTGTGTGTCAGGTCTCCTGCAAGCAAGAGATGGCTGGAGTAGCTTGTTTGCCAATCAGTGACACTGGCAACACCTGGGCCCAATGTGTGCCAGTGCTCTATAGAAGGTCTCACAGATCAGTTGATGTGAGGCTCTCCTTGAGACACTTCTTTGGCTTTTGGTTTGGCTTCTTGCACTTGACAACATTGCACATATTTCTTCATTCATGTACTCATTGGCACTACTGACTGTACTGACTACACACATCATGGTTAGTTTAAGTTCTGCTTCTGTTCCTTCAGTTTAAAATAAACAACCTTTTAATTGGCATTTGTGGGCATCTCCCTTTTTGTCATGGCTGTGCGGCCTGGTCTGTGACAATGCATACAGGAGAATGTTCTCTTATCTTATTTGCAAAAGCCAACTTCCAGGTAACTGTCTGCCAGGTATCCTGATCTTACCTATAGTTTGTGAGCTATAAGCTAACTGGGCATGAAAACCTGTTTTCTTAAAAGGATATAAAGACACTCCCATGCCTGAGTATCATGCAACAAATGTATTATATTTCCATATTTATGAGCCACTCATCAATGATGTATTGAGCCCCATGCTACATGATATTTTACAGTTTACTACCTGATAAAGTTTAAAGATGCTTCCTTTTGATGACCCCCAGTGGCACTAATTCAAATACTACTGTTTACCTACCTGTAATTGTGAGCACATTGCTTAGAAAATGAGCACACTAAACTGACACCTTATTTATGTGTGTCATATTATTTTATGGTGCAAAATCTATATGTTTTAACACATAACCACATTAATATATTTATTCTGTTTTCCTCAGAGGCATATGTTGTGAACACACATGCATTTTCCAGGAAAAGAGAAAATACCACCCTCTAAATTGTGCTTGTTTTTTCTAAGAAATCTTTTTTTTTATCCTGTAGTCTCATGTAATTCAAGAAAGGTGATATTAACCTCAAATGGCTACAACCATCTTTTTATACGGTCTATGCATCCCACCCTGAGCGAACTATCAGGAAGGATGAGTCATAGCAGTCAGACACACACAACCTCCTGACATCTATTCAGCAAATTGAAGATTAGGGTGATTAATGCATGCATAGCAAAGGTTGTAAGTATACATGTGCACACCATTTTCTTCTGTGCCTAAGAAATCACCCTTACCTTTAGTTCTTAGTAGTATTTTGCAGTGAGAAAAGAGACTATATCAAATGTTTCTTGTAAACTCAAGACATTATATAATAATGTCCAACACATGGGACTAATTGTTGCCAAATTCCAGACTGTTTTGTTCACTTTATTACTTCTGAGAAGACAAATATTTCCCCAACGTTAAACCTCATTGAGCTAGAAAAGGTGGTCCAAGTTCAGTTAGACAATGAGCAAGAGCTATGAAGACATTTAAATTCCCAAATGAACCTCCAAACATTCTGATGCCCGTACATGGACACAAATTAAGGAGGGAATACTTTATCAGCATCAAAGCACACAGTTTCTGTTTTAGAAGGTGAACAAAGCATGCCTTTGCTCATTAGTAGTTACTTCCATTGGGAATTGTGATATGAGGCCAGCTGTTGTTTACATGTTTGTAGAGATCTGAGCGTAGAACTTAAAATACAGGTGACATCAGTGCAGGTGTTGTCAAAGTCTTGGAATCAAAATGCATTGCATACTTGTACAGATTGGGGCAAGATGGTGGTGCAGTGGTTAACACCGTCACCTCAGAGCAAGAAGATTCTGGATTTGAACCTGCTGACCAGCTAGGGCAGCTTTTTGTGTGAAGTTTGCATGTTATCTCTGTTCTAGAAACACACTTTCTAGATTAATGAATGATTCTAAATTGGCCAAAGGTGTGCCTTCCTCTCTGTGTTAGTCTCCCTGTGGTTGATTGAACTGTCCTCCGTCTTACCCACAGTCACCTGGGATCGATTGCAGCCCCACCTGCAACCCTGAATTTTGTAAGCAGCTGAGGAAATGGATAGTACAGATTCCTTTTTTGAACAAACCTAATGGAAATATATCACTGCTTAGGGTTTTGCAGGTGGTTGTATGTCAGACTACTTTTTGGCTTGGTGCGGTGAATTTGTGGTCTTCCCTGGATGCCTGAAAACCTCACTGTGAGGCGAAAGCTTTATGCTAAACAAGTGAAACATATTGTGAAAACTAATGAGTTTACAGGGTGCTTGTTTTACTATCTTCTGACAGAGCTGTACCAGCTGTTTCCCTCTGCTCGTGCTACATTAAGTCTCTCCTGACTGTATCCTTTTGCTTATACAGTATGAATCCTTTTTAATAAACCAATTGCAAAATCCTGAACAATTCCTATCAATCTATTGTACTTCATAGTACAGCATTCTCAAAGGAGAAATTCTTAGGATGTTGCCTGAAGAGTCCGTGCATCGGCTACTGATTTACTTTGCTTTCTTTCAGGGAGTCAGCACAAAAGGACAGACTCAGTCTGAGTGTGGTTAAGTCTGTTTATTGCTGGTTTGCTGTCTGAACTGCATATTGAGTATAATGACACTTTGCAAGATCCGCAGGCAGTCAAGGCTTCTGTCTTTATCTGAGACATGAAACAAAATTCATTTTCACTTTAAATTCATCTAATCTGACAATAATAGTCCTCACATCATATTAATAACAACAAAGGAAACCTGTAACATTGTTATTGTTTTCTTTTGCCCTGGGCTATATTAGTAAATATTTTCAAATGATAGAGAGGTTAACAAGAACGCTCACCTGAGACACTGAGCAAAAGATGCAGGGAGCATTTAGTATCATCAACACCAGCAATTTTCTAAAGGAAATTCTAGTTTAAAATTTCAAGCGATATGAAGAATATAATAAGAGACTGAACTGAATTCACATGTACGTATACTTGGTTTCACAAAAGAATGCAGAAATATGTGTTAAATAATCGGGGTTTGAAGGCTTTTTGTGACAAAGTGCAGAAATATCACTGTTCATTTACACACCAGAGGAGACTGAGCATCAGGTAGTGGAAAATCCTGAGAAATGCTTTCACACTTCAATATAAACTGAGGCAAACAGAGAGGGTAATCAGGCAGGACAACTGAGAAGCTGACACTGAATTAGTGACAACTGTTTTATCCCTTTCTGTCCCAGCCAGTGAGTCGAGGCTCTCTGTGACACTGACAGAATTGGCTGCTGTAAGTATGAGGTCAAATCTGCTGTCTTGATACATTTAGCAGAGAATTATTAACATTTAAATAAATATTTAGTAAGCAAATATCATCTGGGGTAAAATCACAAAAAAAAAAGAATAACACTGTTGCTTTGAGTGTGCAATCAGTCTCATTAATACTTTGAGACAGGCTGCCTGACAAGGATTTGCATAACTCTTCAAAGATCTATAAATAAAAATCAGATATTACAGAAACTGGCCAGTCATACCAAAGAGCCACAGTATTTTAAACAAGAGAATGATGCTCCAAAAATGTATGTTTCACTGACAGTTAAGTCATAATTTACATGAAGTGCACTGGGCTTTCCAAAACTAACAGATGAGGTGAAAGCAATAAATAGAAAAAAATAAAATAAAATAAGGCAACAATCATATTTATGTTTAATTATAATGGTTGGAATTATTTCTCTTAGCAGGCGTGTTTGTGAGGGTCACAGTGATCTTTGGACACCAACATGCACTCCTGTGGTGCTGTGTTACTATAAAGTGAGGATTGTAAACACTGTGCTGGCTACATGTTCATTCTCACAGAGCAGCATGGTGAAAGACTGAACTGAGCACCCAAAAAGCCCCAACAGATGGTCGGGACAGAGAGTACTGTCTCATGGAAATGTGCAGCTACAACAAGACCAAGACAGAACTGCAGGTAGAGGAGACTAGACGATTGAAGTGAAACAACAGGTTACAAAACCAACAGGTGTCAGTTTCCACCACAAGGACATGAAAGAGACAGCAAGAGATGGAGCTCTGACAAAGTTGGACAATGATGGGCAACACAAGGATGCTGCCTGAAATCAGCAGCCACCATCGGGTGTTGGTTCTCACATCGATGTCGTGCTCTTAAGTCCTTTAGGGCATGGCTGCCACACATCCTGCTTCACATTGCCATCAAATTTTGGAGGGTGTCAGCGGCAATCTGGGTTTTTTTTGTGCCTGTGGAGTAGCACAGTATCCCTAACAAGGTTCATTTGACTGGCAGAGCATGCCAGGTCCAGAGACAGTGGAGCCTGATGGACCAGAGCCCAATGACTCACTCTGCAATCTGTGACCCCAGGGGCTGATGAGTGTCACAACAGGATCCTTCACTAGACAGCTATATGCTGTAGCAATGAAAAAGTGGATGATATTTCAGAAAACAACAGTCATTTGATGGGGAATCTTTTGTAACTGCAGCAGCAATCCAAAGTAATGTTATGAGATTTCTCGCTCTGTTACAATACAGCATCTCTCATCGATGTGAAGCATGTAGGTAAAATTTTCAAAGAGTAAACACCAGCACATTCTATGAATCTGTCATGCACATATAAGTTGCCTTGGCTGAATTTTAGCCAAAGCCCCTATTAACATGATTAGTTACAGGGTAAAATAAAATGCCAGCTGAGCTCCTCAACACGTTTTGCATGTGGTTTTTCATCCGTCTGCAATCTTTATGAATATTTATGCAGAAACTGATTTTCATCTATGGGAAAATAGTTAGTAAATCAATATAAAAAGTACAAGAAATGTCTTATTCCCACCGTAGCATTTTTATTCCCATTGAGTGCTCAACAAATTTATTAGACCTCCACAAACAAACAAAAAAATTTTTTTAGAAATCTGTCAAAAACTTGTTTCATACTAAAATTTATATTCTTATTTATTTGGCAAAAAAGAAGCTGAATTCACATTTTTATACTCAAATTTGAGCCAGCACAAAATTATAAGGTCTTTCAACATTTCTTCTGCTTTTTCATGTAAAAATTCATGGATAACAACAATAATTATATTTTAGAATTAAAACTATCATTTTCAATACTGGTGGATTAACCATTACAGGAACATTAAAAATATATATTTTGGTAATTATCAATACTGCTAATTTAGGGCAGCTATAGCATAAACCTTACATTGGGCGGTGGTCTAATAATAAATTTGTTACGCACTGTATGTCTCTGTTGTATATGAGAGAAGCATGTCTGCCCAAAACGCTTGCACTTAATAAACAGAAATGTTTTCTGTGTTGCTGAAGAACAATACTCTGTGCGAGCTGAAACAAAATAAGGCAATCAAGCCAAAGTCAAATCCATAATGGATGCGCTGATGAGCACTTAGATTGGTGGCAGGTTAAAGAGGGATACATTCTACTGCTTAATTTTAATAGGTGGGATGTGTACACATTAGAGACAGATAATTGTGGATACACCCCCCCCCCACCCAAATTGTTAGCCAAATTACTACAATTTTATACCCCATGGGGGTGGGGGTGGGGGTTATAGCCTTATTATAAGGCACCTGTTGTGAAGACAAGTTTCTTTTTCAAGTGTGAAAATGCTAAAATTTGACAGGAGAGTCTGCAGGCTATTAGTGGTGAATTCACACTACTGCTTGAATGCTGATAATAAGCATGTAATCATCGAAATATTTAGGTGATGCATTGTTTGTTACCTAGCGTTAAGCTCCTCTGATCCAATCCTGGATGTTACTGATCCATAGATGGAAGGAAAATCTCACAATCATACTGCATTTAGACTTGATGCATATTTTCTCAGAGGAAAGCACAAATTAGATTATATTCATGTAGACTAATGCAGTTCAAACCCACACTGATATTCTCATCATATTAGTCTCATAAAAATAAATCTTTTAATTGCTCCTCTGGTCTGCTAAGGCTAACTCATTGTTTCTGCGTTTGTCTGCATGGATACTAGTGATTTCAAATGTGCTTGACTAGTGACAGCATAATAAATTTAATGTTTTGTTTTTTTCAGTAGGGTTCAACTGGAGTCAAAGACGTTCTGGACCAAGATTCTAGCTTGGCTTATGAGACCTGGTAGAGGGCTCCGTCTCCATTTACACGTTTGCCGCATATTTACTGTAATAGTTCTCTAATCTGGGATTCTGAAAGCTTTTCTGCAAGTCAAATATGGCAATCAGTTGCTGCTTTCTAGTCATAGTAAACACTTCACTGCAGGCTTTCATGCTAGTCTGTCAGCTACATGTCTGACCTATGATTTCTGGCTAATTATAGATTTGAGTGTGGTACAATGTGTTCTTTTACACATGATGAGTTTTCTATCTTTCATTAAACAGACAATTACTTTCTCATTTGTAATTAATTAATTCTTAGACTAACCATGCTTCAAACTATAAGAGCTCCAAATTACAAAGTCCTGAATCATCTTATGAGTTCTTAGTCATTCCTCCCCTTTTTCCAGAGTCTCCAAATGAAGACAAAATTGGGACTTTCTGTGAAGCTTTCTGGGAAAAGACTATTGGTTGTAAGAACTTTTCCACCTTTTTTGTCAAAGGAAATTGATCCCACAGCTGAAGATAAAAAAAAAAGGCTCAGTATGCTTAAGGCCCTTATTCCACACCCATTCTTTTTCATTTTCAGCTGAGGCCAAAAGGCCCACCATGCAGTTAACTAAATTACAACGAACACTCTGAAAGTGAGCCACTTCTAACCAGCTACAAATGTGTTCTTTCTCTTAAAATGAGATGGGAGATAATTCCCTCATGTGTTTTTGCAGGAAGCCTATTTTCTAAGGTCCTGGAAGTGAATTTTAAAAGCGCCTTCCTCTGCTGTGGATACAAGCTCTTTATCGGAGATGAAGCTCTTTGCGCCTCATTCCAATTCACAGAGCAGCTGATGAAAGAAGTTGATCAGTTCCTAATTTGAACATATTCAAAGTAAATTTAATGATCTGCAGAAATTATGTCACGCTTGCTTAACTACTTGATTTTCATAGAAAGAGCCAACTCTTTTTTTTTCTTTTTTTTTTTTACTGTGATATAAATGTAATTTGTGACAATTTTATTGCCCTTTTAGCTTCAACAGCTCTCCTTATAATAAAAAATATAAAGCCATCCCAAACTTTGGCTGGTTGCTTATAATTCAAGGTGAAACTTGAATCAAGGAATGTGGTGACATGCATGACCTTCAAGGCTTCATTAATCTGGTCACGCTTTCACATTCCAGGGTGGTTTTGTCCAAAGCTGTGGAAAAATCTGAGGGAGATCTTGTTTGTTTGGGACACAACAAAGGTCAGCAGTCATGTATTTTTTCCTGACCTGCCAGGCCTCCCGACAGCAAACGCAACAGTGGAAGAAGGTGGGAGATGTGGAAGATGTGCGAAAAAAAAATGTGAATCACAGTGTAGCTGTAACACACACAGTCCTTCCCACACCCGAGCTATCTCCTACAAGCATACACATCCAAAAGAGCCAAGGATCCTCTAATCACGCATGGAAATTAAAATGGATGTACTGTACGGTATTCAAGTAATCATACAGGGTCATGGCTGATTTTTTGCAGACTGAATTCCCCAAAGAAAGTGTTTACTATCACAAATCACCTGCAGCCCGAGATGAGGTTTTCACACACCACCTCAGGCCATTTATTCCTGGAACATTACATAACACAGTAGTGGGTTCTGCTCACATTCAGCCAAACAGCCTCTTTATAAGAAAACAGGAAGGTAAGAGGATTGAGGCGGCAAGGAAAACACAGTCATCAGCAGCTCCTGTACATGGTGCCCTCCCAGGGATCTCTCAGTTTTATTAACATAAAAGGGCATCCCAGCGGGGTGGGGGTGGGGGGTTATTTATAATGGAGGTAAACTATCAGAGCCCCAACATAAATGCAGAAATTTTACATCATTTAACACAATAAATAAATGATTAGCTTACTGAATGGATACTTTTTTCTTTTTTTTTTCATATCTAAAGCGGTATTTAAGCCTCTGAAGTGCCTCCTACCCACCGAGAGGTGCTCATGGTTTGGTCCAAAAGAGAGAAAACTGGTTTGGCTTTAAACAAAAACTGTACTGATGTTAACAGTGAGAATTTGGGTGAACTTTAAAGCAGGGTCTGTCATGTGAAAAGCTGCCGATGTGATATGTGAGATTATAGATTGCTAGTAATGTTTGTAGACTGAATTTCAATCAGTGTGAAGCAGTGTGTGCTAATTTGCATTTCATATGTAACACATTAGGCTGTTATGCACTTTTAAGATGCTTGTAACACAAAAGTGATAAGTTAGTCTGACTTAGACTAACTAACTGATATGTTAAACCCAGTCAGTACTGAGAATTATACAGCAGGGTCTTCTGAGTTGATACTCAGGTTATCTGTTTTGCAAATGTTTGGCTTTCACTTTCATACGTTTTATTGTACTGCATCTATGTTGCAACATGTGCATAAATGTTTTTTTTATACAAGTGTTTTATTATGAAATGTAGCGTTGCTGCAGTCTCAGTGTGGGGTGCACACAGTGCCTACCAGCTTTTTCTAACACTGTAATATGAATCTAAAATCTGTAACACATATAAATTTGCAAAAGCTCACAGTGACTCATACTATTTCTTTGATGCATTCACTGCCGATGTATGGGTTTATATTCATTTAGTTCGTTATTCCTACCCATGTGACATTGGATACACAGGATGCCCAACAAGCCTGCATATGAACTGAGCCTTGGCTGTTCACACAATCTTGTATTGCCCATAAACAATGTTATCTGCATTGCAGTATGTCATCATAACATGTTTCTACACCGCTATACATCTTGTTAGGTTCCACTAAGCCTGGACACATATCAGAACAATGTGGCAGGACGGTTCCTTGACTGCTAAATTTCCTAAGCAATCACCTAAGAAACCGATAAGCATGTGTGGGGCAGTTTTTCAGCAGTAAAATTATGTTCAGCAAGCGTATTAATAATCACTGCTAAGCTAATGAATATTTTCTGGGGGTAGTAATTATCACTAAAAACACATTACTCAAAACATTACCTGCTGGCAGGGACACAAGTTGTTGAATCATGGTGCATATCGAATGATGGATGAGTTGATGAAGCCAATATGGATGCTGGAACAAGATGTGTGCACTTTTCCAAATCCCAGCATCAGAATTACAGGTAGGGTAGACAGGACAGCACCAAACACAAGTGTGTCTTGAAAAAAAAAAAAAAAACAAGCTAATCAAAGTTTATAATGTGCAACCACACATATCGAATGGGCCTGAAATATTGTGCTATTTCTCCCATGATAACATACTGGCTTCTAACATTTCTGTGACTCCAGAGAGCAGCAAGGATTTCATACTATGACAGTAAATGAATCTGGCATCTGCATTACAGAGTTGTCACGTGTGTCACCGAGATGTCAAACATGTAACATGTTAAGCAGCTTATTAGTTTTGCCTCATCTGTAATGGATTTTACTTTGAATTGGAAAGTGAAATTGTCTGTGTGAGTCAGGACTTCAGGATAAGAGTGCATATGCACACCTCACTAAGTGTGATGACTGCAGCATAACAGGAAGCTGGATCCAGAGTGACAGGATGTTGGGTATTGTTGTATTGCTTGAAATAGAAAGTACGGAACACTTGAAGGAACATGTATAGAAATGTTTTTATATAGATTTCCCAAGTTCACCAGATAATGTCCTGATTAGGTTTAACAATCTTTTAAAGCTATTGTGTAGAAAATGAAGAATGACTGGGTGTATACATAAACATTAAATATGGTTATATCAGGTTATATCTTTCCATGTGCAATCTTTCTCATCTTTAATTTCTTTATGGGACAAATAGCATTTGTATCACAAATATTCATTATTGTGATACATATGAAATGCACGCGCATGTCTGAGTGAGTGAATTGTGTTATCTTATAACACAGCATTGTACATTGACAACTTTATTCAGTGGCTTTCAGCTTTAGGCAGAATTAAAAATAATATAATTGCAAAATTTTCAACCAGCCAGCAGACTGGCTGTTGTTATGAGAATTTGCTCTCTCGTGAACAATTGTCTGCAATGTTCTCTGTGGAGAACGAGAACAAAGCCAGCGCACAGGCAACACTGCTGATTAGACCAGATTTGATCAAAATCTGTGAGCAGAATATGTCAAAGGGGTGACATCATTTCGATTCACCCTGTGGATTAAAGATGCAGAAATTATTTTAACATTTAGTTATACACTGCAAAACCACTGTATGGATGTGCAGCATACAATTACATTGTAAGTAAGTTGCCTAATCTAAACTGAACAGCTTGGCTTTGTGTTTTTGTCCTTTACGAATTAAATATGAATCCATTGTTGCCCCTTTAATGATTAGAAAGCCAGGAAAGAAAGAAAGAGACTTGGTTAAATATATCTTCCATCACAGAATTGCAGAACTAAACCTACTCATTTATAATAATTGTAATTTGTAGGAGACTCCAAGTTAAAAAAAAAAAAGAAAAAAAAAAGAGTTTTTCTGCTGGTTACTGAGGTCAGTGTTTTCCTGTTTTTATTTAGCAGGTAGCTCCTCTAGTATACATCTACCACTGACCACTGATATATGGTGACAGTTGCCCTGCTCTTTACAGTTTTTTTTTATGTCTGCACTGTGGAGAGAGGTCACAGGGAGTGAGTGAAAGGAGAGAGAGGAAATCGAACGTGTTCGTGTTCTTGAGCCTCCAGATAAATCGTTTTCAAGGGTGGACACAAATGTGCACCTAAAAGCAGCATTAATGTTGACATTAATGCTGCACTGCAAATCTAATAATGACAGGCCTCTAGCATGTGGTATTTACTTATATAGT
This sequence comes from Pterophyllum scalare, assembly GCA_024447675.2. Classification (NCBI taxonomy): domain Eukaryota; kingdom Metazoa; phylum Chordata; class Actinopteri; order Cichliformes; family Cichlidae; genus Pterophyllum; species Pterophyllum scalare. The sequence goes on from JAMQGT020010025.1 coordinate 26,060, forward strand.
TTAAAATTGCAAATAAGTGAAGTGCATCTGCTGGGAAAAACTATAGTGTGTACATCAGAGTACTTCTAAGTAACCCCAGACTGGCCTTGTGTGCACCTTTCTGCTAAGAGTGTACATTTTTTTATATCCTGGTAAACATCCCCTGGCTGTATGTCTGGCTGCCTAACGTAGCTACATATGTGTTGTATAACTGAAGCTCCAGAGCAAACAGATGCAAGGTTCTCAGCAACAGGTATTACCTTCACTGTGCCAGCATAGAACATTTCCAGATTATAATGCATGAATAATGGATGAGTGAGAATGCGTATAAACAAGTCAAGCCTTCCCAAAAGAGGTTTACAATGACAGATGCACAGCTATGCTTCATTGACAAAATTCATATGCTGGATCAGTTACCACTGCTTTCATTGAAGCCATTTTGATTTGAACACTTTGACCTCCTGACTGACTGAACTGCAGGATTGATTAAAGTTCAGGGAAACCTCCAGCTGTGCTGTTTTCCCTCTTGTTCCATCAGGGACTCTTCATGAATGTGTCATCATAAATTATTGAGGTTTTTCAAGGAAAATTGATTTCAGATGCAATGTGTACAGTGCTTAACAAATTTACTAGCTCACCACCCAGTGTAAAGTTTATGCCACAGATGCCCTACATTAACAACATTGGTAATTACCCAAATCCTTTTTTTTTCACGTTTCTAAAATGGTTAAGCTACCAGCATGTGAAAGGTCTTATTTGAAGATTTTTTAAATGCTAAAATATAATTATTGTTGTTATGTTTGAATTTTCAGATTTACTGTTTCACAATCATACTGCATATCTGTACTGATATGGACTGGTAAATGTGTTAGGAATGACAGGATGCCACATTGTTTGATGGAAAGGAAAATGAGCAACCTACAGAGAGCTGAATTTAAAGACACCCTAAAAATCAAAGTGAAAAAATGATGCAGCAGACTCTTCCGTTTTTCCAAAATTTCATTGCAGCAACTCAAAATAGTGCTCAGTAGTTTGTATGACCCCCCACATACGTGTATGCATGTCTGACAATGTCAGATCATGCTCCTAATCAGACAACAGATGGTGTCATGGGGGATCTCCTCACAGATCTGGACCAGGGCATCACTGAGCTCCTGGACAGTCTGAGGTGCAACCTGGTGGCATCAGATGGACCAAAACTGTCATGTATTGAGTGGTGAGGATCCAAGTCTGTGTGAACTGGAAATGAGCCATTTACTTGGCTGATGACTACAGTACAAGCAGAGGTTAAACATAAAATACAAAAGGACACTGCAACTGCAGAAACCTAAACTGAGACTAAACACTAGGGCACACCAGAGCTGAAGACAGAAGGGGAAGGTGAACTGATAATCTGACAAAGGAGGAGAAGAGACTGTAACGATGTATACATAGGAGAGTGATTAGGGAGATAAGACATGCCAGGGAACACAGCTGAAACACACTGGAGAAAATGAGACTGGGGAAAATAAAACTGAATAGCAAACACACAGGAAAAAGACTACCAAAATAAAACAGCAACTATAAGTAACACTGAGACCAAGACTAAGGGATAGAAATTTGACACAGAGACACGTGAACATGGAGACAAGATGGGATTTTAAAAAGGAGAACCAGAACATCACGGAGACCAGACAGAGACCAGACAAACATTGGGACCCTTCTGGGAAAACAGAAAGGGATGACAGCTCAGCGACTGCTGTCTGTGGTCCCAGGTCAGAGGCTGTATATTGTGCACATGTACAGTATTGGACTTTCTTAAGACTTGCTTCTCCTGAGGCCTCCCCTGAGCCAAAGCATCCTGCTCCTGTCCGTGTTCCCAGGGTGAGGGCAGCACAGGCCCAGCTTCAGCCTCAGGACTTGAGCACCCTGTTAAGCATTCTGAGTCTTCTGAGCTTGAGCTGCAAGAGCTTCAGTCATTGGAGGAGATGCCTGTGTGCTCTTCTGAGTCACCTGAGAGTCCTGCGCAGCCTCAGCCAGTGCTGCATGAGCCTGCCAAGCAGCTCAACTGCAAAAAGCAAAGGCACCACTGGTGGACCTGCCAATTCTGGTATTCTATGGTAAAAGCCAATCAGGCTCCAATATGCCAGACATTGAGCACAAGACCCACTAGAGGACACCGGCCCACATGCCACCCACATAAAGTCAGTTTCTGATTGTTTGATCAGACATTCACACCAGTGTCCAGCTGGAGGTCATTTTGTAGGACTCTGCCAGTGCTCATCCTGTTCTTCCTTGTACAAAGGAGCAGATACCAGTCCTGCTGGTGGGTCAAGGTCCTTCTACACCCCTGTCCAACTCTCCTAGACAAACTTCCTGTCTCCTGGAATCTCCTCCATGTTCTTGAGACTGTGCTGGGAGACACAGCAAGCTTTCTGGTAATGGCACAAATAATGCACCGATCTGGAGGAGTTACCTGTGCAACCTCTGTAGAGTCCACGTATCACCTCATGCTACTGTACCAGTGGTAGAACGGACCCTAGCCAAATACAAAACTAATTAACAAACAGCCTGAAAAAGTGGCCTCTAACAGAAAAACCATTCCTGTTTTGGGGGTTGTCTCATTGAGAGAGAAGGTGGTTAGCACTGTTGTTTCTGTGTGGAGTTTGCATGTTCTTCCCGTGTTTGCGTGGGTTTTCTCCAGGTACTCAAATTTCCTCAGTCCAAAGACATGCAGTTAATGGGGTTAGGTTAATTGGTGATTCTAAATTGCGCATAGGTCTGAATGTGATAGTGAATGGTCGTCTGTCTCTCTGTGTTGGCCCTGCGACAGGCTGGCCACTTGTACAGGGTGTACCACCCCCACCCCCACTCACCCCCAACCCTGAAGATGATAAACGGAAGAGGACATACACCCCTTCTCTTTGTTTATCTTCTAAGCTCGGGTTCTCCAGAGGCCTGGGAGCCTGAGGGTCCTGCAGCATATCTTCGCTGTTCCAAGGACTGCGCTCTTGTGGACAGAGATCTCGGATGTCGTTCCTGGAATTTGCTGGAACACTCCCCCAGTTTGAGGTCACTGCCCCGAGTGTTCCGATTACCACGGGGACCACTGTTGCCTATATATACAAAATTTAAATGATAACCCGCAATGAGAATAATTTTAAAGGATGAAGGTAAAACTTACTGTTGTACATTTTGCTGTACAATAACTGAGTGCTAGCGTTTTGTTAAAATATATAAAACCGAGAAATGAAACACCAAAAGAAAAAAAAAACCTTAAGCGGGAGTGTATGAAATCAAAGACAACAAGCCTAGAGGCTTCGCCTGTAAAGAAACACTAAGTTTGAAAGAAATCTCAATTCCAACTCTCTCTCTCTCTCTCTCTCTCTCTCTCTCTCTCTCTCTCTCTCTCTCTCTCTCTCTCTCTCTCTCCTTTAAGTTTAGAAATGGGCTGGTTCAGTGATGTCACCTCGCTCCGGTGTGGACATTTATTCCACACAGTGTGCATCTCCCGTTCGTCTCCATAGAGAAGCAATCTACCAAAACGCAAGCAGCATTACGCATGACATGGACGCCGCTGGAGCGAGTGTATTCATGGAGTCTCTGTGGATTGTGAACTCTGCTCCTCTCGCATTTTTCTCACACATTCGAAACTTGAGGTGCGTGTCAGAGTTATTTGAAGGACGTGTGCTAAAGAGTTTGCTGATTGAGAAGATCAGTTCTGCAGCCCCCATGTCTTATGTAGGCTGCTCTCGATAGTAGCCCGGAGCTTTACGCGCAGCTTATATCCATGCTTTAGCAGCGAAGCTCGGCGCACCCAGTCTTAAATGTTTCGTAAAAGAACAGGGTAAAATAACAAAGATGATACAAACGGACAGTTTGCAGACAGAATGGATTTAACCCAGCTAAATCTCTTGGTGGAAAATGTTTCCAGTGATGAAAACACCACCGACGCACCATTCGCCTTGCCACACACAGAGGCAGCCACTACGCTCATCATCCTGGTGGTTACTGTGATGATTTCGGTGACCATTGTTGGTAATGTGTTGGTGATTGTAGCAATTCTTACTAGCCGAGCTCTCCGTGCCCCTCAGAACCTTTTCCTGGTCTCCCTCGCATCGGCGGACATTCTGGTGGCCACGCTAGTGATCCCCTTCTCCCTCGTCAATGAGGTAATGGGCTACTGGTACTTTGGAAGTACTTGGTGCGCCTTCTATCTGGCTTTGGATGTGTTCGTTTTGCACCTCATCCATCGTGCACCTGTGCGCCATCAGCTTGGACCGCTACTGGTCAGTAACAAAGGCGGTCAGCTACAACCTGAAACGGACACCTAAGCGCATCAAGTCCATGATTGCTGTGGTGTGGATAATTTCTGCTATCATCTCCTTCCCTCCTCTCCTCATGACCAAACATGATGAACGGGAATGCCTGCTGAATGATGAAACCTGGTACATCCTGTCATCCTGTCTGGTATCCTTCTTCGCTCCGGGTCTCATCATGATTCTGGTATACTGTAAAATTTACAAAGTTGCCAAGCAGCGCTCCTCCACCGTATTCGTGGCCAAAAATGGCCTGGAGAGGCAGCCCTCTCAGTCAGAGACCTGTTTTGTCAGGAAAGACCGGTTCGAATTGGAGAGCCCCAGCAGTCAAAGCTCCGGCAGCCATCCGCAAAAGCAAGGGGAGCTGGATGACATCGACCTGGAAGAGAGCTGCTGTGCATCGGATACTAAACCGCGCCACCATCGCTTCACCAAGCGAAGAAAAGTGGAGGGATCGGACAGCTGCCCACCCCAGAGCTGCCGTCTGTCCTGGGCATCAGCTCGGGCGTTACAGCTCTACCCCGAGCAGAAGAACCCAGCTGGGCGACAACAGCTGGCCGCAGTCAACAAGACCAAAGTGGCCCAGATGCGGGAGAAGAGGTTCACCTTCGTATTGGCGGTAGTGATGGGGGTATTTGTGCTCTGCTGGTTCCCCTTCTTCTTTACTTACAGCCTGCATGCTATCTGCAGAGACAGCTGCTACATCCCTGCCGCACTTTTCAACCTTTTCTTTTGGATTGGCTACTGCAACAGTTCCGTGAACCCTATAATCTACACCATTTTCAACAGGGATTTCAGAAAAGCTTTTAAGAAAATCATATGCAGAACTTCAAAACGCACGTAAAGGGTTGCAAAATGGTTTTTGCCTCCCAAAAGCACTGGGAAGAAATCATAGTATTATAACTTATTGCTCCTGGCTGACTATTCTGCTACTCCATCATTTTAATGTAATTTTTAGCATATTGAAAAAATATCCAGCAGTGTTGTGTAAACATTAAATTGTCTATAATTGAAATAAATCATTATATATACTCGACCACTCCTGAAGCAAGCTCACATATTTCAGGGTAAGTTTAAATGATGGTCATGCATGTTGCCGGATTCCAGTGCTGGCAGCTGGTCACTGTGGGTGCTGAGAAAAATAAAAGATTAATCTCCAAAATCTACAAGCATGGGGATAAACAGGCCAACACGTTTTGATGTTTTGTGTGGTATAAGGAAAAGAAAAAGTGTCGGCAAGTGCTGAATGCTGCATGGATGAAATGTTCGGCATTATTTCAGATAATTCAAATAGCTTTCCTGCGCTTGCTGCAAATAAAGCCACAGCAAAGCGATCAGCTATTTCTTATCAGTGAACCCCTAAACTTATGTAAGAGTCTAATCTCACATCTCCGCCATGCTATCACACCACGTGAGACCACAGCAATGGCCAAGTTAAGGCCTGCATTTGCAGAATTTATTGCACATATCTCTATATTTAATTTCCTCGTAACTACTTAACATTTTGTCATTAAATATTTTAAAATGCAGTAAATCTCCTATTGAACATGGTCTCGGTGTGGGCTATGTTGTCACACAGATATCTCTGTGATTCTGGTGCCAATTTTTTTTTTTTTAATTAATTTTAGTCAAAAGCTTTCTGGAGGATTTAGTGGATTTGATACATTCCTGAATATGTCAGAAGAAGGATGCTCTCAAAATAACAATAGAAGCAGTCCCATTACCTGCTTCCTATCCGATAATATCTCAGGACTGGTGGACATTAATCCACCGTGAAATCTCTTTGGTTAAAAAAAGAGAGTATAATGTCAGTAAGTCAGGCCTTACTGTGATCCCCTGCTTTATAAAGCTATTAGATTACTACTTCCATCATATAGTGAAAAATCTGCAGAAGAAATAATTTACAAGGGACAATTCTTCAGTCTGCATTGGAGGAAAAAATAATTTATGATAAAGACATTGCTACAACTCACATACATAAGAAGGGAGTGTTGTGGGTAAATGGATGGCTATATTTGAACTTCCATGCAGCATCAGACCGGGGCCGGTTCAAGATGCATGTGGGATACAACGTGTATGTCAAATGTTGAATATATCATGAAGGACTGTGCTTTACGGGGGTGCTGAGGATAAATACACTATTTATATCCTCTTAGGAATGTCT